>VNJS01004024.1:0-14512 GCA_008042575.1 Drosophila watanabei | reverse complement strand
CCCGAACCCGAATCGTGGTCGTTTGCCACTCGAAAGGACTCGGACGAAGTCGGACCGAACGCTAATGTGAGACTAAATGCGAGCCGGAGACCAAAACCGATTTCCGCCGCGGGGCAAATGGGTTCGGGAGTGGCTACAGTGGGTTAGGCATAGGAAGGCAGAAATCAGGGCTTTTAAATTTGGAATTATGGGGGAAAAAAACCAGACAATCGGTGTTGATTTTGTTAAAAAATACAACAACATTTTTTAAATATTAAGCTTAATGCGGTTAGGATACTGGTTTTTTCATTAAAGTTTTCATTAGACACTTGATAGCTCCATAAGGTTTTACTTAGATCCTAGTAAAATCAATATAAGGCACTTCTAATGAAAATAGTGAAGCATTAATTGAAAAAATCGGATTTCGGCAATAATTATTTATTTATTTATTGAAAACTGCACTACTGTTTCCTAAGAGTACATATATGATACTGGTTCTTAAAAAAAGGTTCCAATTAGAAGCTTTAAAACAAACATAGGGTTTTACATAAGTGATAGCATTATGATTATAGGGACCTTCTAATGAAAATATGAATGAGAAAATGGGATTTCGACTATGGTCATTGTGTTACCTTGGATAGGTGTGATCGTAGGTCCATTACAAAAAGAAAGTCAGATCACAATATAGAATAATACATATAATTAGCTTATTAAAGGATCTAATAAAACAGCTTATTAATGACAAGTGAATTACTGTCACATAAGAAAATTATGATACTGATTCATTAATAAAACGTTAAATTAAACTTTGTCTAAACCTTATGGTACAGTTCAAGCCTCTAAGAAAAGTTCCATAAGGTTTAACCACAGTTTGAGAAAGTAAAAACTTCTAAAGAAAATTCATATGTATTTCTTGAAAAATTGTTCTATTGCTTTAGTTTACAATTTTAAATTAGTGAGACCATGGTGGCATTTTAAAAATTCAAGGAAAGTAAAGAGCAAATAAGGTAGTGATGAAATCAGTGTCATAACCGCATTATCACATCAAAAAGGCTTTGTTAAGAGGTTCATATGAATGCTTGAATTTTCTAAGAATCTTTTAGACCACCAGATCCAGCTTGAGACTTAAACTTGATCTCTTTTATGACTGATAAATTTTGATAAGAATAACTAATGTATGTATGTTGTTTGTATCATTTTAAATGCCTTTTAATTTGTGTATTACTTTATTACTTTTCGTAGCTTGTTTTGTTAAATTTATGTATAAAAGTTGACTAAATTGCGATATCTTAACCTGTTTTTGAGATCCCAATGTCAAAACAGGCATAATTTAGCTCACATCAGAATAAAGGGGATATAGAAACCCATCTTGCCGTGCCGTACTGCTCGTGTTTCGTCCTGTGCTCACCCCTCCTTCAGTCCTACAGTGGGGAAAAGGCTCGCTGCTTTTTTATGCCCGACCCCTTCCTTCTTCTCACGCTCGCGCATACCAACCCCCTGAAAGACCCAATCAGCCGCCCCGCCATCATATCAACATCAAGTCATGGACTTTTGTGGAATGAAACTTTCAACACCGGAAGCAGCGTGTTGCATGTATTTATGTAGATATTAGCGCAGCGCCCCCGTCCCGTCACACATTGCTCCTGGCCAGAACCGAAGCGAACCGAAGCGTATGGCAGTGTGTGTCCCCGTCGCTCGCTGTTGTTATTTTTTATAAGCGCGACTATAAACCAGATTTCCAGGGCACCGCACCCCCTTTCATGGTGCCACGGGGCGAGACGCAGGGGCTAGTCAAATTAAGGTCCGTGTTTTTGTGTGCTGGGAGGAGATGCAGGGCACACCCCTTGGCGAGAAGGAAAAGGAGGAAAGTAACGAATCAGGGACTTTTTCCTCGGCCATTCATCGAAATTATGCATTCATAGTCCATCGAGGAGTGGAAATTCGGATGGCCAAAGGAGTAGAAAAACGGAGGAAAAATCGTTTAGGTCAACTTGATTAAACTTCGGTCTGGGTTTCATCTCGTCAGAGTAAACACGAAAGGATATTGAAGTGGCTGTTTCAGTAAGAACTACTACTTCATGGTGACCTCTGGCTCAACAAATAGAGAGTCCTTTAAGCTCGTGCCGGGATGCCACCCCTGAGCCTTTAATCAAATGCAATGCACCCCATCGGGGATAATCTCGGCATTCAAGGCCATAACAAGTTATTACCGTTGGCCGCTGTGACCGTTGTCCTGGCTGCATGTTATTTCGCTTAAAAAGTGTCAAGCGGAGGACTCCCTACCTGCCTGCCTGCATCATGCATCAGCAACATCAATGAGATGTGTAAGCCTTTGACTTGCCACCGAGGGTTGCCGCGTTGCCGCTCGGCCAGAAGCCGAAACCTGTTTGATCGGAACCCGTTCTCAAGGCTCACCCTGGACACTGTCCACTAGGGGCAGAAAATCTCAATGAGAACAAAGTGAAACAAAGAACCGAGTGTGTCGCGTGTTCCTTCATATTTCAGAGCTTCCAAGGATGTCGATTTGGGGAGGGGGTTGCAAAACGGTAAACGATTTCACGATAACATCTGCGGCGGTGTTGCGATTCAGAAACGAAACGAGGGTTGCCCATTGCATAATTATGCCATTGTCCAATGAAGTTCGCAATGCTGCTGCCGATATAATCTAATTTACACAATCCGGGGACCTTTTTTTTTGGGGTGGTTTTCATGTCCTTAGTGATTGCAAGTCCGCCCATTGACCCAGAAGAATTGCCGTTGTTCATTTACTCTTTTGCTTGTGTTTGAGATCACTGAAAACAGAGAGTCCTGTGGGTCTCTTGGTTAACTTAAGCAAGTTTCTGTTAGTCCTTAGTCCTTGTGATAATGCTCTGGCATGAAGAAATCCATAAGTCCGCAAGGTGCTCAAGATGCCGAGTCATAAAACATCGACGGGCAAATGCCACAAAATCCCCAGCATAAAGCGCACTTCATAACTCATTTGCTGCCGGTTCACAGGCAGGGCAAGGGAAAGATGGATGAATGGAGCACATTCCCATCCCCATTCCCTTTCCCATCCCCATTCCATCAGCAAGTCCTCCTCAAACGCTCCCCCATTCAGATGTCTGTTTGTCGGTTGGCTCATCGTGTGTAATGGCAACGATTTTCACTCTTTTGTATTTGATTTTCGAAATTGTAATGCCAAGCAATTTCGGTTTCAGTTTCAATTCGTTGGGTGGCCCAAAGGGGGGTTCTTTCGGGGGGGTGTAACGAATGCGGTACATTTGTCAAATTAGCTGGGACAGATAAGCGACGGGCGTGGCAAGCACGTTGTCCCAAAGCGAATGCAATAATCCACTTCTCTGGCAATTACTTGTCTTAATATTTATAGCCATCGCTACGTGAGGGATTTTCACAGGAGTTTGGCGAGGTAAAAGATCCATTCGATATCTATTTCAAAGATTAAAGTCAACGAACCGTTTAAGACTTTATTTAAAACGGAGTTTTACCAGATCCTTCTTCTTCTGTAGGTAATTGCTGGGGCGACCCTCGATGTTCCTGGGTAGCGGTGTTATTGAACTGAACTTGACATTTTGCACTCGCTGGCGAGCAAAGCTCCGAGCTGAGTACACGCAATAAAAAGGATAATACACACAGATACACACAGATACATTCAGCTGCAGACACACATACCAGAACATCCACAAATAGCATGAGGACTCGACCCCAAGCAGGAGGCAGCTGCCGTCGCATCGGATCGGATCGGATCGGCTCGGGCCGCACGAATAATACTCGCAAAGCCGGATTCGGCGAGTGGGGGCCCGGCGTAGGCAACGTGCCGCAAAAAGCGGCATGAACGGACACGCGGTGCGGTGCGGTGCGCCTATGAAATTATTTGTTGGCTTGCCAAACACAAAAATGGAAAAACGAAAAGGGAAAAGGGAAAAAGGGAAAAGGCTAGGGAAATATTGAAATATGCAGGCGTGCTTTTACAGGCTCGACATTAAAGGCGCCACAAACAAAAATGGACAAGTGAAGGGCTTAAAGCGCAGTCTGTGTGGGAAAGGGGAATTGACATAACAGGGATTGATACTTTTTTTTTCGATTATGGCAATTTTATGTATTATATAATATTTATACATATATCAGAGATATTTTTTATTGAGTTTTTAGATAGATTATTCTTAGCTAATAGGGAACTGACAAAACAGGCTTTTTGTAATACTTCCTTGTACTGAATTTGACAATTCCTTGATAAAACAAGTAGGAAAGCCACTTTCGAAAGTAACTGACTATGAGATACCTGGTATTAAAAGCATTGTGTGTGAAACTAAAGAATACAGGAACATTATGCTAAAAATTATGAAAAACTTTAATTAAACGGAGTGGAAGGCAGAAGAAAATGTTGACAAATTAAGGTTAATGTTGAGCAACATTCATAAGAACACAAGATTAGATGTTTCAGAAGTTTAACATAAACAGAAACTTCTTAACTTTCATGTTTGGTATATTATTTGCCAAAATTCAGATTACCTCCGCACAGGTTTCTATATTCGATAACCATTTGCTCAGATTTTGAAGGGCGGAAGTGAGCTTGGTAAAATTTGAAAAGAAACTTGTTTTGCATGGAAAGGATATGAATAATGTTACCAAATTTTGTAGCTGTATCCCTTATAGTCTTTGAGATTTGTTGATTTAACATAGACGGATAAACAGACTTTGCTAAATCGACTCGTCTGGCGATGCTGATCAAAAATATATTTACTTTATGGTGTAGGAGATGCCTCCTTTTACCTGTTATATTTATATTCTCGGTTGGTACTAAGCTATAATAAAATAAAAAGGTAATCATAATGCCCACACATATTCTTAGGTGATCACGATCACCATTAATAATTTCTATAGGTAATTTATCTATATCTTTATCCTTAAAGAAAAGTATTTTCTGACAACAACCATATTTTTCTTACAAAGGAAAATGGTCAATGGAAGGCAATTCTGCTGAAAAACTGAGCGGGAAAATGCAGAAAATCCAGAGCCTGTGTTATTCTTTGGCTTTAAGCCAAATTATAAGACACCCGGCGCAGATTTTAATTAGATGTAATGTCAACATAATGAGTTTTATGTCATCTAGAGGGCGGTTCCCCCGGCCCGAGTTAATCCCGCTTGGACGCACCGCTGCTGATCCTCATCCAGGCCATAGTCGGGCCACGGTTCCTTGTCACTTCTCAGCCATTCGGTGCTAGGACCCGGATTAACCACAGGAGCAGAAGTCTCAGCTTGAGTTGCTCATTAGCAGCCTAGTCGCCTGCCTGGGCACACAAGGATCTGCAAGGATGCCAGGGGCCTACCTCAATCGTCCTGTGCGACCCCGGCGGACGCACAATTAAATGACACAAAAACGGATTAGCGCCGAGCCAACAATGCGTGAGGAATGAAAGCGCCTCCTTCGTCCTCCGAGCTGCTGTTCCTGGCCACTTAGCATTTATGGACGAGGCACTAAAATAATTTTTATGAAAATTAACTCAACCTAAAATAAGGCAAGCACACAGTCCTTTCGTCTGTCTGTCTGTAAGGTCTCTCTGTGTGTGTGTTCGTGATAATTGTCGTGTGTCCTCGAGGCAGGCTGCCTGTCTGGCTGTCTGCCTGTCTATCTGTGTGAACTTGGAAACTTGATTTTGCGGAAGAAGACAGGCGGCGGCAGGAGCCAGCGCAGGAGCAGCAGCAAGAGCAACGTGCAACATCTGGCGCTAAGTACAAACTGTGATACACACAGACAGATGGAAGGACTCCGGGGACAGGCTGTTGCTGGCGGAAGGGACGCGAGCGGAGCGCGGCACACACATATCCTGGCCCGCTGCGGGACCGCGTGGCTCCTCCAGGAGCTGAAGCTCGAAGGGATGCGCGCGCAGCAGGCGGAGGGCGCTGCTGCTCGAGACGCGCCTGAGAAAAAGGAAGTTTGGCAGCAGGCAGGCAGGCAGGCAGGCAGCCTGGCAAGGAATTAAGTGCTGCGAGCTATGGAATTGAAAGCGCCGTTCGTCGTTCATCGTTTGCCTGGCTAACTTTAAAGGGGGGCGGAGGGATGGATAGGGAGGGATGCGGGGTGCGGAGTGCGGTGTGCGGACATGGCCGGGCAGCGTGAGAACATTTTCATGCAGGATATTTTTTCAGTTCGCTGCGGTGGCTGCTCATCAAGAGTGGAACACACCCTGGTGGGAAGTTGCTACCCCATCGCACTCACACTCGCACTCGCACTCGCACACCAACACCAACACACTCGCCTTAACAGCTGTGGAACAGAGTGCTCCTGCTTATGAAATTTCCCAGTATTACCGACACTTCCGTGTTGCTCACCTCTCTCTCTGGCTGCTCTGGACTTGCGCTCTCGCTACTCTCCAGGAGAGGACAACACACAGAATACTGGGTTTTCTCTCCCCCCTGACCCGGACCCGAACCCTCCCTCCAACCGCTGCTGAAGTGCACTTCACTGGCTGGGTAAATATGTATAGCTCTTCTCTGCTTCTTCCTCCTTCCTGAATTTTTCGTAACTTTGGGCTGAGCTCAGCTCCTCTCTGCTCTCTCCACTCGCCACTCTCCACTCTCCGGCTCGTTCCGCCTCTCTGTGTGCATGGTCGGGGGTGTTATGTATTTTTTACAAGTGTTTAGTCAAATTCGTTTGGCATTTCAGACGGGGGCGCCGACGCCCCACCCGCTGCCTCTCCGCCCTCCCTCTCCCTGCTTGCCGTTCCTGGCGTGCGGTGAACTTAAAGAGACAGGGAAAGCGTGAGGCTGTGGGCGGGGCGTTTTGTTTACAAACGTGAGGTGAAGCCAACAAGAGAGAATGCGTCCCTACCACCCCGTACCCTTCTCCTTAACGAAAGCTGAAAGAGGCGAAGAAGAGCGTTTTGGATGGAAATTGATTTTCGGTGTGACGAAATGCGGCCGTGGGCACGGGGGCCAAGGCAAGGGGCTCGGCGTGGGGCCACTTCTACCAAGTAGAGGAAGCCTACGGATTGACAAAAGATTAGAATCTTTTACACTGAACTATGAATGGTCTGAAAATAGTTTTCTTTTTATGGGAGAATGAAATGAACTAAATAGAATATAAGAAAACTCTTAAGGATATACGATTATAACTCAAGTTGTAGTAACTTTTTTAGTATCTCGAATAATATTTTAAATTTGATTATAATTGGATAATAATATATATAAGCCATAGATTAAAAGGAAAATATAAGGAATACATATTTTTTCTTTTTAAGTGTTACCTAGTGTAATGGTTTAATGTTTAGAAATTCAAAACAAAAAGAAATACAACAACAAAATGATCAAGTTTATTATTTAATAGCTCCTATTGTTGTTTTATATTTGTGTTAAAATATTTAATTCAAAAATAACAACAACTACCTTAATAGTAAGGCAAGATTCCCTTTTATACAGTTTGTTCTTTTACCCTTAAAACATCCTGCGATCACTTTCCATCTGATTTCCCTCGCACAATGCTCTCAAATGAGACAATTCCCGGAGAACAAAGCACAGGCACTGGATTCGCATCCATTCCAAAGATCTGCTCAACCACACAGCCTCGGGCAAGGATCTGAAAGGAGCATCGTGCTGGCAGTTGAGGGACAGCAACAGATGATTGACAAACCGCAAGACAAATTTAAATAACTGTGCAGAGAGCTCCGTCTGTCTGGACAAACATTCAAACAGATGATTGCCGGCAAGCAAAACAAAAGCAGGTCGAGGCACTGCCCCGAGAAACAGCTGTCGGAGGAAGAGAGAAGAGAAGAGAAGATCGATCGCAGGGAGAAAAGTGGTAGAGACAACCGGAAAGTGCAAGGTGCAAAAAACCAGAAATGCGACCGACGGGGGGGGCTCAGAGATCCTACGAATGTATGAAAAACATTAAACAGAAGCAGCCGTAATGAGCCGCCTGCTTCGAGTGGTTGCTGGGACCCACCCGATGATTAGGCTCGCTAAGGACCAGGATCGCTACCCAGAGGGTCTCTCGATCAGGTAGCTCAACCTGCCTGGGTTCGTCCCTCTGTCCGTTTGTCCTTCTGTCCGCCTGTTGAGCAGCTGTCGTTAATGATCCGCTCGGCTCCTAGAATGGTGTACGGTATTATTTCGTTTCTGGAATATATTTACAGAGCAAATGCAATCTCCGCTTACAGCCGATCTAATCTTTATTGACGGTTTTCGGGTCTCTCGGGTTCGTCTTTGGTTACGGTTTCGGATATGGGTTCGGGTTCGGGTTTTCTTTCAGCGCTCTGTGAAAAATTGTATTTGTCAAACAAACAATTTCGTTTGCATTATTCACAGTCCGATCTGACGGATAAATATTCTTCGAGTGCGAGTGTGAGTCTGAGTTCGAGTTCGAGTGAGTGCCGTCACCGCAGGTTGTCCCTAGTGGCAGGTAGGTAGCTAGACTTGAGGTGCCTGGATATGCCAGACAGCTGAGCAGCTGAACAGTCAGTTCCAAAGAACTTGCCACAGCCGACAGTTTGTTGATAAAAAGGATTTTCGTGTTTTTCTTACGTTGGGCAAACATAAAGAGGGGATTTTCTTCTTTATCTGTTTCCATGTGCGATAATTACTTGGGACTGGGCCGGAAGATTAGACTAGGGAATTACGTTTATTTTTTAGGATGTTATATTTTTAGCTCTTAAACGATCTAGGGTACATTCTGCGTTGAAGTTTTGCTGTTTTCAGTAACATGGCGACCGTGAACATCTTTATTTAGCTTTGTTACATGAACAAAATCCAAGAATGTTTAGAATGTATCAAAAGTATATAATAGAATTAAATTAATACATATTTTTTAACTACAGGAAACAGGAATCAAGGCATTACAACATCTTTTTCCCCTCGAAGGGAACGCTCTCAGTTCGTGAGTTAATTTCCCGTTGATTAGCGTTCTGCTTGACAAAAATCTCAGGGCCTCGGGGCGAAACCACCGTACCGCTTAGCACCCAGCCCGGTCCCAAACCGAAAGCCACACACTAAACACACAGGACCCACCCCACCATCACTCCGCATCCCCCCGAATTCAGATCACCATCCCCCTTTAAAGGGGACGCGTTGCTTGCGCATAAAATGCGATTTTAATCACTTTCCGCTCCGTGTCGCTGGAGTGTGACAGCTCCTGCGACCCCAACTTTGTCCTGTTCCTTGGAGTGTCCTGCCGTTGGCTTGTCTTTGACTTCCTCTTTTTGCAGTGTTCCGTGCGAAAATAATTTCATTTAAATATCCACACATAAAGTTCGCCTCGGGTCTGAGCTGTATGTTAATGTAATTTTTATGCTGATTGCGAATTTCCACATTTCCGGGCGGCTGTTCACCAGCTCCTTTGTCAGGGAATTAAGGGGGACCCCAGACCCCGGACCCCAGTGCGTGCTCCAGTTGGGTTTGGGCCGTAATGCCTCCGATTATGATGTTTACCCATCGTGCTAGGCTCTGCTCCTTCCGAGGCTCCTTCCACCAACCGGTTTTTTGGTCGGCTTTTGTTTCACGCGCTGTTGCTGTGGGCGCTGCCTTTGTTTATGTCCTGGCCCGTTTTAATCAGCAGCATTAATTTAATTTAATTTGATTTAATAATACATCCCGGCATGTGTTTCGCGGGCGCTAAGTACGTCTAAGTGGCGAGTGCTTTCGTGCGGCGAGTACTCCGAGTACTTCGAGTCCGACTCCGACTCCCGGGCTGATCTATTGTGTGGACAAGTGCGGCTCTTTGTTCTCGCTCGCGGTTGCTCATTAAAAAGTGTACAAGGATTATGGCAGGATCTGTCGGATGGGGCAGTCCATTAAGACATCGCATCAAGTGGAGTTCAGGTGGAGGCTTACAGCGAACAGAGCGAGTTAAAAGGGGATTCCCATTGGGACATTCAGGCTAGTTTTGGGTCTAATGAACTTCTTCTTCGGGCTGGCAATTAAAATAGCCATGGCTATCTCATTTTGGCCTCACATTCCTTTGATTGCGGAGTTGCGGGGCTTCGGCTGGCAAATAATTTAAATGAATTTCTCGTTTTCATTCCAATTTCGAACTAACAGCGCTTTACCAACACTTCAAAGGTTTCAATTTCAACAGCAACAGCCGGGGGGGATGGAGGGGTGGGCTGAGCAGGCACATGCACAAACACAAACACTGCCACAGTCACACACATACACACACACGCACGCACACTCACACACACACCAGTGTAAAATAATCAAAAATGGCATATAAACAAACACGAGAGCGACAACGAACGAAAGCAGCTATCGGCAGTTACAACCCTCCGCCCTGCCGTCCTTCCAGTCCCTCCCTTCGCCCTCTGGCTACGCTTTTTGCTACCTTTCCTACGCCTCTCCTTCTCTTTCTCTCCCTCGTCCTCTTCGCCCTCTGTTTGTTCAAAACGTTAAAATCCTGTTTATTGGATTCAATGGTTTGTTAATTGCCAATTTCAACTCCTTCCACCGGGCGCAAAACTTTTCGCAGCCACTGTTTCTGTGTGTGCCTGTGTGTGTGTGTTCGTCAGTGGTAGCGTTTGTGTGTGTGTGTGTGTCCTGGAGCGTCGGCGCCCATCGATGGCACAATAATTTCCTGGCTATAAAATTCATTAGACGTTGTTGCAGCTCCGACCACCTGTAAAAGTTGTCCTCTCCTTCGTCTGGAGACTTTACTTTGGAGTTGAGTCCCAACTTGTCCAGGGATTACGAAAGGTGATTGTGGATGAAATTACCCTTTAACATGAAATAATACTACTACTACTTTGAGCTCTATAACTGTAATACTGCCAATTGGAGTTCTGTTGGAATTGAGGATTAAGTTTTTTAAAATTCGGTTCAAATATCGATATATCTATTATTTATTTAGATTTATTGGTACAATCTTTTCCTAACTTTTAACTTCAAAACTTATAACTTGTTGAGTTAGTCACACTTACATTCCGATTTTCTTTAAGTAGTATTGCGATATATCTTTGACATTTTAAATTAGTTTTAGAATTATCGGTAAAATGTTGAGGCTTTGTTATTAGTTCTTTTGTGATAATGACAGAAAAATTGATATTACATATTATTTAAGATATTACATATTATCTTTTAAGTAATTATTAAGTTTTTGGAACACCAAAACTACAGAATTAAATTAGAAATAGGTTCTTAATTACATATTTGGCTTCAAAATATAATATAGTATCAATATTGAACCAATATCGATATATTAACATCTTTAAGTTCGTATAAGCGTATATAAAAATACGCAATAAATTCCTTTAAACTGTGTGATCATTACTAGGGCAGCATTATGCTATAACCATTTGATTTAATTAAACAAGTTAATTTTTCAAGTTTCAAGAAAAATGAATTTATGTTAAAAAGGAACAAAGATAAGAACATTTTTTGTATATTTTTCTACGAAATATCTTTAGGAACCCATTATACACTAAGCTATACCTATTGAAAGAAGTCTGTTTGGATTCCGATAGCTTTAAACCTCAAACCGAACAGACATAAAGCTAAACATAGCTAGATCGAATCGACTGTTGTTCAAAAATATACATAATTTAAGGTATCCTTTACGTTGTTGTTACGCTGTTCTGACTTCAAATATTATGTCCTCTGCAAGGGTATAAGAAACAGAGTTAAGTCAAAGTGTAAACTTACCGAAATGAATTTAAATTTCATCCCATAAGATGCTTGAATTGTTTGTTATCTAATTAATTTGAATTAATATTGGCATTTCAAGCCAATACCAAGAGACAATAACTTGATTAGTGCTTCAAAGGCTTCCATTGACCAATATTCAATGCAGTTATCACTCATTCAGTCACTCGTTCGCAGCACAGGAGCACCTCCGGGCAGAGCACCTCGTCCACAGATGGCTGACTGGTGTCACATTTAATTCAATTGCTTCTGCTGCTGCGGCGACACAAAAAGTGGCAGCAACTGCTACAGGAGCTGCAGGAAGGACAGAGCAGAGGCGGCGACAAAGGGGCTGCCAGCTGCGATTGCAGCAGCTACACTGGGAGGGCGGGCTGGGGGGAGCTGCCACGGATATGTCGCACAAGGATGGCAGGATATATCGGAGCGTGACAGCAGCAGAAGTCAGCCCAAAGGCAGCCGGAGACGTCGGCTCACGCACTCGACAAAAGTTTCCACAGCTTAGAAAGGTTTTTCCTTGCCGGGAAAGAGAGGCGGCCCCACCACGTATTGTGAGCACAGAATTGAATTGACAACGCATTTCCGCATCGATGAATCCGCGTGAGAGGCCCCCAAACTCGCAACCCCTATTTCTCCCGCCCCACTTCCCGGATTCGGTTGAGCCTTTGTTCGATTTCAGGCAGTTCATCATTTTTCCAAAAGTTTTTTTTCTATCCGATGCCTCGCATATGTTGCGGAAATGTCTGGGAAATGTGCATGGAAAATCGGACTCTTCTTGCTTTGACAGATGTCGAAGGTCCGTGGGGTGGGCGTGGGTGAGTGGGAGGTGGATGGTTAGAGGGGAAAATGGAAATGGGAAAATTCTAGCCACAACTAATAGAACAACTACTCGTATCACTGTTTCTCGTAATGTCTACCCCCTCCCCTGACTGACAGCAATTGCCGAATAATGTTGGAGTCATGAAATATTTAAAATGCCTCGTCTGAAGAGGAGTTCTGTGACTTCCCTTCACTCCCTTCTATGATTTCTCCAACTCTCCGTTTCCACGCCCACTTTCCTTCTCTTTTTGGTTTTCCTGCATGCGACATAACATGATGAATTTTTAATGCGAATTTTTCGCAAATATTTTTTTCATCCGGCTGCTGGAAAATATTTTAAAGCATACTTTGAAGCATCGTTGGTGGCGGAATGTGGTAAAGCAATGGCTTAAATGGTAGAAATTTATGAACAATAAATGCATGCTTCTTTTGTGGTAATATAACATTTCATGACAGTATGGGAACTTGATAGAAACAACACATTACATTACATTAAATGCAACTGTAGTGTGAAGGGGATATTATAAAAATACCTTTAAGAGATGTCGATACAAAAATACAAGTAGAAACCACACATTATACATTTATCTGTACACTAGAAGATAATTGTATCTTTAGTGTAAAGACGACCTAATAAGAAAACCTTTGAAAGATATTGACACAAGATTACAAGTAGAGACACCGCATTAAAGAGATAAATTTACACTAAATACTAAATGTTAGTGGAGTGTGATGGGGATATAATAAATTAACATTAAGTCATATCGATACAAAATCGATAAGAACAGAAGAAAAACGAAGGAAGAATGAGGATCTGGGTTCCCTTTTTAAGTAGAATAAAGAAGACTTTAATGTTAAATATAGTTTTGATATGATAATATTTGCTTTAAACTTATATTTCGTGCCTTATATCTTGTGATTATCCTAGTATCACTGATTTAAGATGTAAGATTTATTTGAACAAAATGAGTTTAATAAGTTAGGTAGTCATAGAATGTTATAAATTAAAGGTTTCATTACAGTCTTAGGAGAATTTAAATTTCCATTTTCCAGAAAAGAAAAGAGAAAAAAAAAAGATTTCAAAAAAGAAAAGAGTAAGAAGAGAGCCAAAGGAAAGGCTGGAGGGAATTAGTCGAAAGTGAGAAAGTCACTGGGAGAGAGGTGGCTATGGGCCAGACATCCCATGAATGACATGCAGCGCACGAAAGATAAACCAACAGAGCAGTCCCCTGACTTTTGGCCTACCCTGCGAGCGGAAGCGAGAGGCAAGGAAACGCATGGGAATGTGGAGGTCCTCCTTCCATCAGCCCCCCCCCCAGCCCCAAGTCTTTTGCATAGTCTCCCCCAAAGAACAGACAGACTCCGACACAGAGAGAGAGAGAGAGAGACACTGGCATAGTCAACATTTTTTCCTGCTCTGCAACGATTTGCTCGTTTTAATTTCTTTGCCACTTGCCTGCTACATATTTTCACACTTTATCGTCACTTCCCTGCTGCCCGTGCCACGCCCAGATCCCCAGATCCCAGCCCCTTTCTTTGTTTGTTTGTTTGCCAGCCTGTCTGTCAAATGAATTATTTGCATAGTTTCGGGCGCCGCAGCAGCAGGAGCAGCAAAATGATATGGAATCAAACTCTGAAAATTGCATCTGGCGGAGTTCTAGTTGGGGCTAAGCACGGATTTCCACGCCCTGCGCCGTCGTGTAAACATTTATTTGATGCCTGAATAAGTTTTAAATATGCATGTCCCGGAATAGATGTCTATGCACTCCGCCAGCCGCATAGATATGCATAGATCGGCCCTGGACCCCGCGTCCGGCTAATCGCATGTGGGATGCGGACTTAAGCGCTCTATTCGGTGTGGTAAGTGATTGAGAGCTGCAAAAATCCTGAATCATGAATGAGTTCGAATTGGAGATATAAAAGCTGTACTTTTTGTTACATGTTTGTTGGTTTTATAAAATATTTAAGGGTATAAACTTTGGTCTTTATCTATTCAAACTCACTTTAAGCTTTCAATCATTTGAATTTATCTCCTTGTCATAGATATTATATTTTAACCTAAAATGGATTGTATTATGTTCCTATATTA
>VNJS01004022.1:0-38932 GCA_008042575.1 Drosophila watanabei | reverse complement strand
CGTTTCTACGCAAACTAGTCCCTCAGTTTTGAAGCTATCTTAATGAAACTTTGCAGATAGTCTTCTATATACTCTCACTCGTAAATATGTCGGAACGAGCCGGATCGGTCAACTATATCATATAGCTGCCATACAAACGATTCGTAAATTTTAAGAAAAAAAATTATAACTCCGTTGTTTTTTAACATATCTTGATCAACTCTCGAGTATAAGCTATATAAATTATTCTTGATTTTTGGATTTAATTTTATAAAAATCGGACTACTATATCATATAGCTGCTATAGGAAAGGTCGGGAAATTTTCAGAAAAAAATTGTAACTTTGTCAATTTTCAACATAATTTGTTCTACTNATACAAACGATCGGTAAACGGGGAGAAAAATTGTATGTATATGAAAGTTGTTCATATTATATTATATTGGGATAGATTCTAATTTATACAATTAGAATCTGCAAGGGTATACAAACTTCGGCGTGCCGAAGTTAGCTTCCTTTCTTGTTCACATTTAGTTTTAAAAATTTGAGACACTCAAGTCCGTTAAAAACAGTAAGTAAATAGAAATGCTTAATGCAATTGTAACATCAATTTCAATTTTGGTGTTGCCTGAGGTTATAAATTAATATTTTTTGACTTTTTCCTTATTTATGTATATTGAAATGATTTATACACTTCAATATAAGAATTATTTATTTGTTCTTTTTATGCCCGATACCAAAAGGATACCAACCGAGAATATCCAATACATCCAAATAGATCTTGTCATGTCCACCTGTCCAATTCCAGTCGCTAAGCTTTTGAGCTATTTAAAAATATTTTCGTCTTATTTCTATTGCAAGTAGTATATGGGCATTTCGAGAATAGTTCTACCGCTACCAAAAACGTAACAACGTAAAATGTTTTATTTAAACTTGGTTACATTAAGAAATGTTTCAACTGATCAAACTTAAAAGACTTTAGGGCCGGTTTTCTTTTGATATAAAACTTCTAAAAAGAAGGAATATGCTTCGACGTTTGTTTTCTAATATAACTAGAAGAATGCAAAAGAGCTAAAATAATACAAGTATATGCTCTTTTAATTTACTTTAGTAGTTAAAATCAACATGAAAACTATGATATGATTCTCGTAACGCTCGTAACATTTGATCAATTTGTTTGATTAACCAGAAAATCAGCACATGGTCGGTAATTTTGTCTATAAATGTATTAGACACTTCAAAAAGGGTTTTTTCAATCGACTTTGAACGAATAACTAATGTTAAAGGCATTGGAATCCTCAAAAATGTAAAATGTATGTACCTTTTAAAACACTCGTCGATCAGCCCTCGTTACGAGCTCTCACACACGCATCTGTCCGTAACCACAAATGGCCACCAGCTCGGCTAGGTCGGAGCTGCATTCGAAGGGGGGTGGGTGGTGGGGCCCAGGAGGTGGTAGGAGACCGCGAGGCCACTTGTATGGTGCACAAGTGGCGGTGCCACTGCAGCAGGGCCATCAAGCGCTACCCAATCGCCATCCAATAAATTGCTGCCCCCGGAGTGTGTCCGATGGCAACCAACTCAAGTTGAAATTGGTCAAAAGTTTAACATATTTGCGTGTGTGTGTGTCCGCGGGAAAGGGGGAAAAGGGTGGTGTTGGCCTTTCCGGTCGTTTTTGGCGCATTTTCGGGGAATAAACGGGTGGCGTTACCCACGACCAGCAGTCCGAGGGGATGCGAGCTTTTGTTTTTGTCGAGTGCCTCCCATCGCAATTTTTGGAACTTATAAAGGGGAACGGATAACTCAGCCGTTAAATCGTTTAATAAGAGTAAACAAAACTTAAAGCTCGCTTATAACAAATTAAAAATTCACTTGGTTTCGCAAATTATAAAAATAAACAACTTTGCTATAGATAATCCAACAATAACTCTCGTACAAACTAAATAATAAATAGATAACATAAAGCTAACAATAAATAGTAGGGTATTCAACAAGTAATAAGGCTCCTTCGCTAGATTTGTATAGTGTATTTACTGCTAGTTTAGATTACAGATTCAAAGTATTCATTTTTCGATTTCCCTTCAATATTTGACTAGTTTCAGCTAACACATTTATTTTAACTACGGACTAAGCTTGTGCTTTTGAGTAGAGGTACAGAATTGCTGCTGAGTATATGCATTCAATAATCTCACAAGGAACGTATTACGACTAAGGCCTCGAGGCGAAAGGCAGCGCCTACGAACTACCGCGGCATTGCAGGGTAACACGTTATTTCGGCATCCGACAGCGCGCTAGGTAACAATCTAATCGGGGTAATACAAAGGCGTCGCACAACCGTTGGCAAGCTTTGACTAGCACTTTGAGATTCAAGTAAATGACTAAACAGATTCCACTGAGGGTTGAGGAAGAACCACTCGTCGCAGCTTGACTTAGCTTCTCCTTGGCTTACTGAAGCACACAAACGGCCGAGGCACCGCTGTATTGGTTATTCAAGCGTCGACGCATTCCCTCCAGGTAAATGTCGCGGCTGAACAGGCCAGCAGCCAGGGGTATTCTGAAATAAGAAGAAATAATAATAATTAGACAGAATTCGCAAACTTTTTATAATTCAAAAGCTTACGCATCGGTTCCGGCCCGAATGAGGGTTCGAAAGAGCGCCCAAACTGGTTTGTGGTCCGAGGTGGTTATCGACGGCACCGAGTCGTAAAGCAGACACTGTACGTAGGGTTGCGTTGGCGTAGACACTCCCGGAACAATGGTCTGCCGCCGGATGACAAGTCCCTGCATCTGGCGATACTTGTAGAGGATGCGGTCCGTGTAGGCGGGCGCACGCTGCTTCGACGAGGTGTCAAAGTTCTGACTGCCCGGATCGTACTTGTACGTGGGTGGAAATGTAATGTTCGCCTCCATGAACCCGCGGAAGGCGGCTCCATCGGCCAGCACGGAGGACAACTGATCTGTGTGCATGTAGCCGTGCGGCAGGTGCGACGGCAGCGGGAACTTGGTGTTCTGTATCCACTCTAGCAGCTTCTCGCGCGGCTCGCTCAGACGGAAGTTCAGATCCCCGCACCAGAAGACATTATCAAAGTTCTGCGTCACATCCTTATTCTTGTGTCGCAAATTCGGCAGATTCCGGGGTAGATCCAGGGCATTGATAATCCGCTTCACGTCCGATACCCGCTCCTTCACCTTCTGCTGATGCGCCGTCAAATGCGAGGTCACAAACAGCATGGAAGTGCCAAAGAGGCAAAAGGATATGGCGACCGCTCCCTTTGTGCGAAAAGCGGATCCCGTGCGCACCGACATCGAGGCATCCTCTGGCGCAGAGCAATACCAGATAAGATCCCTTCGCATGTATACAGCCAGGTGGAGGGTGCCAAGTGTCGTCGAATGAAAGAGCACGTGCGACGGTCCTAGTGTCTCCTGTATCGTGACTTCCCACTCGAAGCGATCCGGACTGGACTCCTGGGTACCCATCACGACTATGTCGGGGACATGCTCCACATTCGGCGGCAGCACAAAGTCGTTCAGCTGTCTGTAAAAATGCATTTTAATTGGTAATAGGGAATCTAATGAATTGCATTATATAAGACTTACTTGGGTGGACTGTGTCCGTTCATATTCCATGTGCCGACAAAGATGGTGACCTCCTTCTGTGGCAGCACTCGGCTTAGTTCGCTGGGACCGAGCAGAGAAGTAGATCCCAGTCTGCCATCCAGAAAGCTCCGTTCCCTCGCCTTCTCCGCTGGGATGAGGTTCAAGGCATGCGCCGCCATGAGGGTCTGGCGGGCCAGATTGGAGCCGGATCCTTGTCGTTGAAGCGTCATGTTCTCGTGGGACATGAAACGCACCCCGGCCTGGTCCTGCATCGGCTCGATGCCATCGGGCTGGGTGGCAATATTGGGCGAGGACATGTGCTGCGGCGTGGTAGCTCTCTTTATATCCCCCGGCTCCTCGGCGGCATGCAAGGGCGGCAGTTCCTGTCCGGGGGGAAAAAGCTTCAGCCGCAGTCGGGAACGACAGGCGGACACGGCGATGGGTCTGATAGGTGACCGATGCTGCAGGCTCTCGCTCCTGGTCACCGAGGCATTAGCGGCCGCACTGCTGCACTGCGCAAAGAACGTCTTACTGGCCACCGGCGATTCGGGGGCACTTGCGCACTCGCTCGAGGGTCGTGGCCTTTGCGACGATCCCTCGCTGGAATGCAGGGACACCGAGTTGTTGTCCACCATGCTCCAGCTCAAGGAGAGGTTGTCCCGCCTCAGAACACTGTTGCTATCCGGTATGGAGTTATAGCGCACAGTGACCGGTGGCGTCAGAGGCTTCTTCTCTGCCTTGCAGCACAGACTGAACTGGTGGCTAAACCTGTTGTGGTTCGGCGACCGATGCTTGGGCGATTTGCGTCGCATTACCACATCGGCGCCGCCATCGCTTTGGGAGCCCGCATCGGTGCTGTGGCGATGCGAGTGATTCTTGCCCTTCGAGGCAGGAGGCTTGGTTCTCCGGTGGAAGCTGATCAATCCGCTGTGCGACTTCTCCAGCGGCAGAGTTTGGCTCTTGTGGTTGCTGCTGCTGTTGTTGTTCAGGTGGTTTCCCGAAGACTCGGCATTGCACTTGGCAAAGCTCACGTCATACTGACCGCAGGCAGACACGGGTCTCTGGTGCGATCTTGGCGACTCAGGAGTCACGGGATGGGGCTCCACCTTGCTGGGCCGCTTGCTCAGCAAGCCGAACAGAGAGCCAGCGGACTTGTGGCCGGAACGCGGGCTGCTTGTGGTGCTGGCTATCCGCTCCTCGCTGCCCGCCGTGCTGTGCTGCATGCTGGCGCCGCTTCTAATCAGTACAGTCCAAAATGTCCCCAAATTAAAGGTGCTAAACGGACATCACGCGCTGGCGCTGGGCTTTGTTAAGTTAATTTCTGCTATCTGGCGGATCTCGCGAGCTGAATTCATTGTGCCTGTGCCCGTGGCCGTGCCCGTGCCTTTTGTTGATGTGATTCTCGGCCTCCGTAATAATAGTTGTGCCGCACGTCATCGAACAATGCAAATGCGACTTTGCTCTCCGGCCTGCTCTTCGCTTGCCGCCGCAATGCAAATTATTTTGGGACCGGCGATGACGTACTCGAGAAATCTGGCTAATTGGTGTGCTGCCGCCTGCTGGCAAGGATTGCGTGCGTGCCCGCGCTGCAAGTTTTTAATGAATGCAAACGGTTAGCCGAGTGGCCTGCCCAAGGGTATACTCCACTTCGCTCACCTGCAGTCGCCTGGGGATCCTGGAGCCAGGAGCTGAAAGGATTCAAAAAATCAATACACTTGGCAATAACTGTGGTGACACCCCCGCGAACGTATTGTTACTGCCGCCACTTTGGGGGTGGCTCGCGGACGAAGGGTGGCGTGGCGACGACGACGTAACAACATTGGCATGCTGCGGCGCCCACACATCACCGAAGACAACGACAGCGCTGAGTGAGCACCCGTCTGCCGATTCTCTGGGATCGAGAGATTTATAATTAGCAGACCATTGTTGCCGCCAGCAGCCTTGTTGTTGTTTGTTGGCCTACGTCTAGCATAAAAGCAGCAACAACACGCGACATTCAAGTTCAGGTTCAGGTGCGAACAGATTCCGCTTCTGGGGTTACTCCCCGCCCGTCGCGCACTATACCTGCTGGCGCCGCTGCCTCTATGCTGCCCTCATATACGCGATTTATGTAATTTAAAGCGGTGGCGAGCACCTTCGAGAGTTGTTTACCGCGAAAAACGGTTTTGGGAACAATTTAATAGAGGTGGAGAAACACCGATGAAACCATCGATTCATCGACGCTCTATTGCTATCGCAATCGCTGTTTGGCTATCGATTACCGGCTATCGATATGTTTGAACGTCTTTTTGAAATTAAAAACATACCCGAATTTCTTTCTATTGCATTTAGAAAGTCATTTAAATTAATACATTGCTTATAAATACCCTTAAATATACTAAAGATCAATCTGCTCTTCTTGTAATACTGTTCAGTAGTATATTCTTTGTATACTATTTGCAAATTTTAATGTTCCTTGCATCATAATATTGGTAAATAGGTGATAAGACCTTTCCCTGATAGACCAACGCCTATAAAAGCACAGAGAGCGCTCCGCCAAAATAGATTCAAGTCAAAACATTTGGAAAAGATGCGCTGCCTGCTCCTCATTTCGCTGGCTACTTTGGTAAGTTTGTTGTTAATTTATAATTCTACGTTATAAAAACTGAAATCATAGAGCCTGGCCAGTGCTACTCCGGTCCAACCGCAAAACCGGATCATCGCCCAATTTTTCGGATATTTCGATACTCTTCGAGGCATCCAGTTTGGGAATATGCTGACCGTCACCATTAACTTTGTGGGCCAGATCGTTGAAAGTGTGCCGGCAGAGGAACGTGGACCTGCATCGGCAGCCCTTCAGGAATACGTGAACCGTGGAAGGGAGCTCCGTCAGAGAGGCTCTGTCCAAGAAAAGTTTGAGCATGTCAAGCGCTTGCAGCAAGTCTTTGAAAATTTACAGGGCCAGCTAATTCCGTCCTCAACTGAAGCTAATGTGATTGGAATGAGCATGCTGGGTCTACTGGGAGTAGCCAGTGAGTTTGCCAAGGAAGATGAGAAGCTCCACAAAAAGTTCGTCGAGGGCGCCACAAAGATGAAGGCCAAGTTGACTCCGGCAACCATAGCTCGGGAGAGCGAGCTCTTTGCCGTAATGGATGAGCTAATAAATTCTCCCAAGTTTTATGAACATGAGCCCCTAATCGAACGGTTCCTGACCTTTAAAAATAGATACTAAACATTGGCCTTCAATTATCTAAAAATGTTTGCAATAAAAGCTTGATTAAAGTGGAAACAAAAAAGGTCTCTGAACTCGCTTGTTAACCCAATGCCCCAAAATTGTTATCAGTGGCTGTGTGGATCAAGGCTACAAAACAAATTCGTAAACATATATAGAAATTTTATAATAATTATTGTTCCGATAAGAGTTGTTTGGAAAAGTTAACCAATACCTGTCGCATGTTATTTTCGTCATTTAAAACATTTGATTATATTCCTCAGCCATATTATTTACTCAAATCCGCAAATTAATTGCGTATGAACATTTGTCTATATACACAATATTTACCTAAGAACTTTTTGAAATTAAAAGTTTAAAACATTTTTGTATATACATTATTGAAATTAAATGTTTAAAATTTTTATATATATGTTAGACAGTTTGTTGTAATATTTCATGTGTACATACAAAATTTATTATGCTTAAACTATAAATTTAAAAGAAGAAGCTTAATCTTCTTTCTTTATGCAATGAACTTACATTTAAATAATTTGTATTTCTGTTAGTAATACAATTTCTTTTTTTTTCAAATGAATTAAAGTTTATTTTGAGTATTGGATGCCGTGATTTCCGTGTAATATTTTAACAAATTCAGCCTAGTGGGAAGGCTACATTATAATTTTATCAGAAAATGCTGCCACACTAGCTCTATCGCGGTCCGATATCGATTGCGTGTTGGCAGAACTCTCATCTCTAGTATTTCGGTGCGGTTCGGGATTTTAAAAAGGTTTTACGGCGGACGCGAACACCATGGCGGCTCAGACAATACTTTTTGACTTTACGCTGGACAAGGACAAGACCAGCGACGAGAAGCAGCGCCTGGAGGTGGCCAAGATCCTGCGCAACGAGCTGGAGCACGTCTTCCCGCAGCTGGAGTTGGCCTACTCGATGGAGTCGCCGGAGAATGGATACTTTGCGGTGCTCCACGAGAATAAGGACACCGTGATTACCTGCCGGATCTTCCAGCACGGTCTTCTGACACTCAATATTGAGTACTTCCTGCCCGACGGCAAGGATGGCATCTCATTCGATGTACGTACGGCAAGTGAAACATTCATAAAACATCCCTTCCTCCCCCACAAATAACCCCAGACGTGTGCCGCCACTTTCGGTTAGTCGCTGGCGATAATATCAGGAAAGGATTTGCCTCATCACCAAGCGAAATTGATTTTTTCCGCACACACACACTTGTACGCCGCGCCGATGCACGAGTGTTAATATATGCCGGTGTGTTCGGGGGTGTGAGTCGCGTGCTCTTGACCGACCCGCTTTCCGCCTCGACCCGCCCCTTTATGCAGAAATCAGCCGGCACTTGGTCAGGGTCAGGCCAGGCCTCCCGTCCTTGGCCTCAAGTGGCCCCCGTCCGCGGTCGCCCCCTGCCTTTATTTTATTATCTAACACCTCTTCTTCAACACACACACACATGCCCGCCCTCCTCCAGCTGCGCTTTGATAGGTTAACTTGACGCCACCGCCGCAGTCCGCAGCTCACTCCGCATTTGGGCGGCGCACGTGGGTCCTACTCAGAGATCTATTGATTGGCGATGCGCCTATAGGCCCGCTGTTCTTATACAACAGCTATTGAGCCCGCCCGCAACCTATAGTTAGGCAGTTTTAGGGAGCTCATCATTTTATTCAAAATTTTACCTAAATTATTCAAGACGGTTTTGTTTTATTTCGTTTGTACATTTGTATTTCGTCACTTGTTTGGCTGCAAAAACTAGACGACAGTGAAGACACTGTCAATATATGCCTATAAAATGAATACGAACAATTGCGGCCACAAAAATAGCAAAACAAAAAAACGAACTAAAAAATAAATTAAAAATAAATAAATATGAAATTATTATCATTTTCTATTGCTATATATGTACAAACATATTTATTTATTTATAACAAATTTATCATTTTGTTTGTTTTATTACTATATCTTTTAGTTATAGGATTGTAACATTACTTTACTGCAATTGTTTAAAATTCGTAAAAATCCTAGCCTAATTTAAAGATTAATTTAATATATAAAACCTTCCTATCTTATGATTATATTAATGTTAAAAAGCTTTGTTTTAATTAAGAGACATTTGAATATATACAATTGCAGTTTTGTTTTCGTAAAATGTGTTGTGAAATCACAATAAATTATGCAGCAATTTATAAACTACAAAATATGACTCATAAATGAGATAGAAATAAACAGGTGTACCTCCATAGAACTATACCGGTAATAAAATCATATAAATTTAGGTCGGTGTAGCTTAAACTTGCAAAGGTTTTATTTTCATGAACGCTGCTGTATTCGAAACGCGGAAATTTTCTTATCTCGCCGGCAACGGTTTCTCTGTTTTCTGTTTACGACTGTTTGCTGCGAGAGTTCAGCAATTTCGCAATCCGAGTGTGTCGTTGAGCCCTCTATTGTAATTATTTGTATATTTTTGTGTGCCATTTTGCAATAAGTACGTATATGTACGTGCCTGCACTTTCGGCGAGCGGCACATGCATATTTATATGGCGCGCTATATATTCCCTTTTGGTTCTGTTCACTTTCCTTTTTCATAAGTATCAAGTATTTCGACTAAAAATAGTTTTTGTTGGGCCGGGCGGGCTGCCTCTGTCGCAGTCGTATGGTGGGTCGTTTGAAGAGTTTCCGTTCCCCGGAATGAAGGTCACCTTCCATTATTTTAATTTATTCACCGTGCCGCGTTGAAGGACTTGAATAAGAAATGGAAATTACCGTTGCAGACCATGCGCACTGTGGAACTGATTCTGCGGCAGAAATTCGGTTGCGATCGGTCCAAGTACTTGCCGCCGATTAAGCGCGGCGGATATATCGACATATACATGACTAGCTCAGGTTGGTCGAACTTTCTATCGAAGTCACAATGAAAAACCGAATACCGTTTAGTTCCTGCTAGTTCTATAATGCAAACTATATATCTACTTACTCGAACTCACTCAACATACAACCGAAATTCTCTTTGAAAATTCCACTGCAGAATCTAGAACACCCCGTGCAGTTTGTCCACTAGTATTTCCAATTGCCGCCACCGCAAAACGAAAAGAAAATCCTTCATGACCATAACCAGAATTGGACACCTGCCTCCGGGTCACCGAATCTCTGGGCGCTGTACAAAAATTCACTTAACCGTCATGTTCACAAACCAAATTCGACCTGCCTTGTAATCTCTGCACATTCTCACACCCACCGACTATGACGCTAGCTTCCTGGCATTGCTCCTAGCTGAGGATTACTTCTCTAGCCCGTTCCTGCATGCTAGTTTGTCCAATCTTTCAGGCGGTCTTCCTATTTTGTAGCAGCGATGTCAATTTGATCTGTTTAAAGCTCCATAGCACTTGAAATGAACTAAAAATGACCATTTCACATCATTCTAAGACTCTATAAACACCAAGAGTATCATTAATTTCTTTTTAATAACGAAGATTAAATAGCTGAATACTTGATTAAATGTATAAAGAAGGTAAAAGCAAAAGAGTATAATTAAAATTCTGAAAACAATAGAATTACCTTATAAAATCAGAAAAAAACTATGGCTGCTCTGTAGTTTTTAATTCGAAATCATTACCAAGAGATAAACTGACATTGCTGCTGTTTTAGCTTCCCTTCCACTTATTCGATATTATTTTTGTTTGAAATAAATTTTTTATTTTCATATATGATCAATCGACACTCGACCGTTCATCGACCATCATGAACAACCGCTGCCACCATCTCCTGGATTCCAAATTACAACAAAATTGCCGCGAACTGTGATTCAATGTGTACAAATATTGACCAATAATACTTACGCCCCAACGCACATGTGTCACCTGCCCCGCCTCGTTCTCGTATCTGCGCTCGCTCATAATTGGTACCTGAACTTTCTACAACACCTCCGACACCACAACCACGAATAACAACAACAACAACGAAAACATTACGATCAATAAATATACAAAATAATAGGAGGCCAAGAGCCTGGAGAAGATCTTGTCGATCAAACTAAAGTCCATCAAGTCGCAGAAGCTGCCGACGCTGAAGCGCGGCGATGTCTCCAGGTACTTCCCGTCGTCAGGTAAGAGGCAATCTCAATCCATATTGCAACTAGAGCAACTACCCATACTACTGCTACTGCTGTATGCCATCCGAAACGTATGTGAACGCAATGTGATCGTGTGTCGTTCGTTGAGCGTATGCAGATGCACCATCGAGCTGATGTTCTCAGAGTTCTCCTAGTGGCGCACCCAGCATGATAGATCATTTCAGTCATTATCCGTTCAGTATTCAGATTTTTACCGCCTGTCCTTCTTTTATACTTTTGTTCTCCTTTCGATTGTTATCTTGTTGTCTAGCCAGAAGCTTCTTTGCATGTGCCGCCTAACAATTGAATGAATATTAGTAGTACTAATGATTAATTTCTAGCTATTCCGGCTACCGAGGCACCTTTAAACCGATTTAAATCCTTCGCAGATGAGCGCATCATCGAGTACGACATCGACCAGGTGGTCTATGAGGCGCGGTCGCCCTTCCAGAAGATTCAAATCATGCACTCCAAGACCTTGGGCAACATGCTGCTGCTGGATGAGCTGCAAAGTAAGTAGGACACACAACACAAGCAGGCTCGTCTGAGGTGTCAAGGCTGCCAATCGATTGGTGGATGTGTCTGTGTAAAGGTCAAAGCTAAAAACCAATTGTATTAGCCTCTTTTAGTACGAATCGTTACATATATATTCATATATTATTCCCGCCTCCAGACATTGCTGAATCCGACTTGATCTACACCGAGACTTTGATGTGCCGCGGAGTTGAAAACTACGAGGGCAAGGAGATATGCATCCTGGGCGGCGGAGACGGAGCCCTGCTGTACGAGCTGCTCAAGGAGAATCCGAAGCATGTGGTTATGCTAGAGATTGACGAGATTGTAATGCAGGCGTGCAACAAGTACCTCAATGTCATCTGTGGCGACGTGTTGGAGAAACGCAAGACCGACCAGTACGAGATAATTGTCGGCGACTGCGTGGAGTATATGAAGAAGTTCATTGCCGACGGCCGCAAGTTCGACTACGTTTTTGGGGATCTCACAGATATCCCCATCACGGATGCACCTGTGGGCGAGACCTGGGACTTTATACGCACAATTTTGGAGCACTCGTTCAAGGTGCTAAAGCCGGACGGCAAGTTTCTGACTCACGGCAATGGCTCAACCTGCAAGGTGCAGCTTCGCCTATTTGAGGAACAACTGGATCTCCTGAGGCCGAAGGTCAAGTACACCACCACCAAGGCCTTTGTGCCGTCGTTCATGGAAGAGTGGCTCTTCTACCAGGTGACCTTCGCCTGACAAGCTCAACGGGAATGCCCAGCAGCAGCAGTAGCTACTTCCAGCGCCACTTTCACAACACCAGCATCACACAGTATCAGTCGGGAATCAGGAGCCGTCGTCGGGAAGCCAGTCCTCTGTCTGCACTCCTACACAGTCACCCTCCATGGGGCAGTGGCTGTAGAAAAAGTTGGAGTAGAAAAAGAGAGGCTTGAGCAGTTGAAGCCGCGGCCGAAGCGTCGCCAGAAGCGAGTGCACTATCACCACGCACTGGTTTCGTAGTCCCAGCAAGGAAACACTGAGAGCACATCGCCAGCATCGAAATCCGCAACAGAAAACCCAAAAACACGCACTTCCAATGGCTGTTACTTACTTACAATTGAAAACCAAACCAAATATTGAACCCAATTCGTTTATGTTTAAGTTAGGCTCTAGTTCCGTTTCTCGTCCATTGATTTCGGCGCTAAAATTAAGTCGAAAGTACAACCTTCAAGCAAGGACAGGCTAAAGTAACTTATTTACCCGTGTTTATTTCTTCAATTAAGCCTAAGCATAGCATGTTGGCCAACTGTATTTGTAGTATTTTCGTATAACGTGTATATCTATCTATAGAGCATAAATATGTTTAGTTATAACCATTAACGAGTGAGTTGTAGCGAGCGGGGGCAGCAGGCTCAATCAAGAACGTGTGTATGGAAGTGTGAGCGAAGCGAAGCAGAAAACACCATCTTTTATTGCTGTAATAACAATTAATAATACCAAAATATTTTAAACAGGAGTACTTACACATTAAATATATAGTCGTACGCAGAAATACAATGACTTATTTTCACTCTGGGAAGTCTTTCAGCCTCAAGACATGGCTCTGGCATCTACGACATTTTCTTAATTCTTTAGGTGGCATTACAGGATACGTGGACTTTGGTAAAAAAAAGTTTCAACTAAACAGGTGACTTATTTAAAAAATCATATTGCAATTGGATCATTAAAAATCTACAAATTAGATCGACTTGGATGCTGTTGCTGATCAAGAAAATATATACTTTAGAAATGCATCCTTCACTGCGGTACAAGAGCAACGCAAACGCTGAATAATATTATAAAAGATATAGATGTACCTTTTGTATTCTCCTATACAATCATTAATTATTTTAAACTGCTGAACCGGGCTCAAAGTCAAATTACTAAAATAAGTTTAAAAGATACCGCGCCGATTGTTTTAGATTTCAATAATATCTCCCTCTTCTTCTTTTCTTCATTCGATTACATATTTCATTAACCAGATTACGGTCACACTTTCAGGCTCTTTAAGTTTTGCCAGTGATGCTCCCTCGAATAATAAGAAACTAAAAAAAAAAAATATTGTTAAAATATTAAAAAAAAATACTTAAAACCAAATATACATATATCCCAATGTAAGAAAACAAAATATTAATAATATTTTTTGAATCATTTTATGCTCAATACATCCTTTAAAGTTGACTAAATAATGGTAAATAAGCCATTTAAATTAAAAATAAAGAAAGGACTTAATTCGCTTATTGTTTTCCGAGTTTGGGATCTTAAAGAATAAAAATTTGATATTGTTAAAATATCCAATTTGTCTTAATAAAATCAAATATTTCTTTTTGAGCTTGCAAGACAAAAACGAAAAATTGGTTTCTTATTCTTATAATACCGAACATTTTTCTTATAAAATAAATAGTTAATTCCATGAACGCAAATATAGGCTAGAACATGAAAGATTAATATTAACAAAGCTATTTTAAGCTAGTTGCGAATTTCAATGTCTTCTCTATTTTCAAATATGCCAAATCTAGCCTAAAATAAGCTTAGCTGGCCACACTGAATTCAACAACAACCCTGACAGAGAAACAAAACTCGACGAATTATTAAATTTCCAAAGCGTAACGTCAATAGTTTCGGATATCAAATCAAAAAACATTTCGGCTCCCCGAGTACCGAAATAAAATCCACAAGGCTGCAGCATCCGCATTTAGCATCGGCGCCCACAACTAAATTGACTTAATTAGGTGAGAAAGGTGGAAAACGGGGAGAACGTGGTCGCTCGCTGAGCCACATTTTCATTTTTGCGGGGGTGAAATTGTTGTATGTTGTAGTTGTTTTTGTAGTACAGTGTCGTGTCACGTTTGGTTTTCGCTATTTACGATCGACGGTGGATCGAAAACGCGTTTCCTGTGAAGATAATCTATCCAGCAGCTGCTTCTGCTGTTGCTGCTTGGGTGTTTGAGGGCGAGAAGGTGAAAGTAACTGCGTCTCTTCCTTTTGTCTTTGTTGCAAATCCCGTTTAAAGCCTAACAACAACAACAACGGCAACAAACAAACAAACACCGTTGATTAATGGGGCTTTTGCGCAAATTCCACTTAAACTTGCACTTTTATTTGTTTGGTTACACAGCAACTACTACCAAGAGCCATGGCACGCGGGCACCAGAAGATTCAATCGCAGGCAAAGACCGCCGAGAAGCAGGCCAAACTGAAGAAGCAGCAGGGCCACAGCGCCAACGACCAGAAGAAGGCCGCCCAGAAGGCTCTCGTCCATGTCTGCGCCGTGTGCAAGGTAAGATGATAGCCCAGAGCTCAGCGCCAGTTAATGGTAAAATCAAAATCGATTGAAATAGGTTTATTTTAAGCATTTGAACAACTCTTTCATATCTAATCTTGTGTAATTTTCATCAAAATTCAACTTAAAACTAAAAAACTCTTAACTCTACACTCATTTCGAGGTGCAAGAATAGTAATGTTTGTTTGTGTTATTAGAAAAGTTTGTTATTAAGCCCAGTTTACACGAAATTATATCAGATTAATAAACAACATTAAGTAATTGACAGACTTGCGGTGAGCAGTTAAAACATTACATTCAAAAGAAAACTAGAATTTAAAGAGGGATGTTAATTTTAAACTCTAAATGTTTAGAAATTATCTGTAGAAACTAAGAATAGCTAGCTTTTGGATCTCATAATTGAAAACTAATACGTATTCTTGATTAGAAGCTCCAGTAAAAACAATTAGTCATATCTTATCAGGGTTGATAAACTTCTTATATCTGGCTTAAAAACTTATTTTAAATCAAAGAGTACAGTGCCAAAGAGTGGCACATTTCTTTATGTATTTTCTAGATTTCCTTCTTATGCTTACCTTTAGCCCAAAAACAATATCTATTAAACATAATCTTATATTAATTTCAGTCACAAATGCCCGACCCCAAGACATATAAGCAGCATTTCGAGAACAAGCATCCGAAGAACGACATGCCCGAGGAGCTTAAGGACGTCTGATGGCCGACCTCGCCCTGTGCTTACACTTTAATGCGTATATCAAGCTGAACGGAGACCGTCGGAGTTGCCTACCAAGTACGAAACCCTTGCAACAATAAGTTTACATCAGCCCGAACAAGAAAAGCAACAATCAAGTCGATGAAGGGGTGGATAACAACAACACAGATAATAAGAATAATTATATGATTACCAATGCAAGGATCGCAGCTGAATTTTTTGTCTACACACACTGCTGACTTTTGGTTTTGGTTTTAGTTTTACTCAAAAAAAGAAAAAGAACATTGAAATTCAAACAGTATGCAATTGTTCGATGAAATGGCCACACAATACAAAGCAACTTTACCGCGTAGCATCATAAAAATGTTTTTCATTTCCACCTTTATTTTTTATTAGCTATCCCATCCAACGACAAGAGACAACCACAATAATTACGACTCTCTCTGCTCTGCTCCGTTTTTGATATTTGATTTGGTTTTCCTTTTGAAACAACGATTATTACAAGATTTTATAGTTTTATATACGATTTTTGTGAAAGAAAACCAATGTTTTTTGTACTATATAAACAATTGAGTAAATCATGTACATGAGAATTTATAAATACAATAAAAAGAGAAAAAACTGTTAAAAAAAAGAGAAAGTTACTGGTTTTGCAGCATTGTCTTAAATCTACAGTTTAAATGCAAAGCATTTCCGTCATTCCAATACTCGTATTTACAATAATAATAAATAATATGAGAGTACAACTGGTTAGATATTCATGCACAAAAGCACACATCGTTCAAATTACTACTTAGAGCGAAGTAAAGGACTATTTCCTGTGTCTCCGAATTCGTTTCGGTTCTTTGCTTTATAAAGATTTCTTTAGGTTATGATTAGGAGTCGCACTTTCTTTATGTTCCCCTCCCGTTGCTACAGCTTCAGCTGGCGGGGATTCCCCTTGAGCAATCTGCATGAATACCAAGTCCTCTTTAGCCGGAAAATCAGCGAGCACTGTGATGCCAATGTTATTATCCGGCAGGTGGGGCGTCTCCTCGTGATAGCCAAACCAATAGATGATGAGGCCAGGACCAAAGCTGTGCGAAAATCATAGATTTTATTAGTTGACAAATCTGTGGAGTGCGGCTAGTTTTTCCATGAAATCCTTACCGATTGCAGTAACTATGCAGCTGCTGTTGAATGTTAAACTTGTGCCCCTTGGTATCCCCGAAATTGGCCTTGCTCTCGATCCAATTGATCACTTGGCCCTTGTAGAGGAATGGCAGTATCATCTTGATGTCGGGTGTCTTGTCATATCCCATGCGCCGAAGGTCGTGTTCGTCGTAGAAATGTATGCCCGCCTCCTTGGCCAGCTGCTTCAGTTTCAGTTCGTATTCCTCGCCCATAATGCGGCGACGCAGGTCCGTAATGGGACCCTCCTGATTATCACTTATCATACACTGCTGGACATTGGCTGCCAGCCGGGGGTCCTCGATGAGATGCGGATGCTTCAGCATTTGTGAGATGTGAGATCTGTGCTTCAGCTTGTACTTTTCTTGCAGCAGCGCCCGGCAGAGAGCAATGGGATTTATTCCCTCGGCACAGGCCATTTGAATTAGCAGATCGTTGTCATAAAGGTCCTTCTGATCCTCGTAACTAAGAGGAAGAACAATATGTAAAGTAAATTGTTAGAGTTCACTTTAAGAGAGTTCCAGAACCGAAATATATTTTAGTTCTTACGCCTTCAGAAGCTTCTTGCCCCGCTGATCGTTCTTCCAGTGCTGACCCCTGGACCGGTTAAAGAGCTCCGACTGCAGGATACAGGTCAGGGCCATCGGTTCAACTTCCTTGAAGAACCGATTTCGCAGCTCAAACTCGCAGTCGATGGCCAGGCCATGGTAGCCATTGATGAACTGGCAAATCCGCATGTACTCCACACTACCCAGAATCTTTCTCGCCGCCGGCACATCCCCGCCAGCTTGGGACATTTTATTTGTTTATGGCCAAAAATCACTAAATTTACTTTTAACAAAAGAAGGGAAAGAGCGCCAGAACAAACAGCTGGCCGGTTACTGCTAGTCGATTGTACACTGCTATCGATTGAGCTATCGATTGTTTTAGTGATGTGCGCGGCAACGGTGACTGTTTGAAAATTATAATACTTCTTAATTTACTTCCGAGAAGTTTATTAAATTGTAAGAAAGTTATGTTACTTTGAGAAAAATACAAACTCAATTTTCAATTTAGTTTAGATATATTTTTATTGTTATTAATTGTATATCCTTAAACCTAGCACGGGTTTACGATCCACTTTCACATTGTTAACACTTTTTTACTACTCTTTTTTGCGTTATGCAAGTTTTGGTTTCCCAATCAATATATAACTACAAATTGTTATTGTTTATTAGTGTGTGGTATGCGGATATTTGTCTGGTTTTATGCAAGTGTGTGCTCCGCCATTAACTTAACGCTAGAATATAAATTAGCTTGGTTTTTGTTTTTTATCGTAAATGCTATTCTTATTTATCATTTGGAAGCAAAGTTCGTTCATCCATTTTGCTCGGTTTAATAACAACAGTGTCTAAGAATAAACTAAATGAGATTCAGAAGCGTATAATAAATAATAATAATTCGGGAAATAAATAATGTAAAAATGTTTGGCTGCCAAAAGGCAGCAAACAAAAGAATAGTGGTTAATGAGGGAGAAGTATTTCCTCAAAAGAAATTATTTCGAGGGTAATAAACTTGGATTCAACAATAATTAATAGTTTTAAAACGTTGGGACCCCTGCTCTCTCGAGGGACTCAGCGCTGGCTTACCATCTACGATTAACAATATTAAAAGGTAAAGGCTTATATGTTGATCTTACGTCTAAGGCGTAGACTTTAGGTGTAATTGTTAATTTTACTATTTTGAAATGTGTTTGTTTTGTGTTTTTGGGCTAGCTCCTAACGTTGTTCATTGTAAGTGTATATTTTACTTGTGGTTTTAAGCTTGATAAGCTGAACACCCCTGTAATATTAGGGATTACTTAACCTGACCATACATCGCCAGTTGATCAATTTAAAATAATAAATACAGAACTGAGTCAAAGACCTTATAGAAACAGGATGCAACAATTCTAGAGCCAGAAAAGATCCTTTACACATCTTGTTACTACAAGGTCTTTGATTGTAGTGGAGTTGGTCGATCGAAATATTGCACCATCTAATTTCGGACGCACTTTCTTCAGTTGTTTCTTAAGTCTAATTATATTGTTAATACCAATTTTGTTACTTGACTCTAGAGCTCATGGTTTTAAGATTTACAATAAATCGAATTCGTTTCTATATTTAATATTTGATTCTGTTTTTGTTTTTTGTTTTTTTTTTTCGAGAGAAGGCATGGATTATGAGCTAGCGATTTCCACGAAATACAGAGCCAGCAACATTTAGATATCTTTAGTTGTATAAATAATCGCTGTAGAAGCTTATATAATTACGTACAGGGTGAGAGGAGTGTGATGGGGATGAACAGAAGAGGGGGCAATGCTGGCTTTAATACTAGTTCTTGTCTAACAAACGCGCTCAATAAACAATTAACAATTAATACATTCTGATTTTATATGCTGCTAGACAACGCAGGGGAGATTAGATTTGGCTTCGATTTGCGGATACATTGTTAGTAGAATTGCGGCGGCGGCAACGTTTGCGAGGGCAACGTCGACGGCTGCTGCTCCCATCAGACAACAGAGTCCTTGCGTATCCTGGACATTTGTAAGCATGTTTTTTTTTTGGGGATGGAGAGATGAAGACAAAACAACAAGAATGGTTAGTGGATGGAGAGATTAGGTTGAGGGAATAGAGTGATGCTTAAAACTGCTTTCGCACCACATATAGTTCTCAGTCTGAGGTGCCCGCATAACGCCCACACCGCCGCCCAGCCGGCGATAGTTCATGCAACCGCATAGCCGCCATTGGTTTGTCTCCGGGTCATACACTTCAATGGTCTTTAGATAAGCCGACCCATCAAAGCCTCCCACGGCGTATAGCTGCCCATTTACCACGGCCAGGCCCACCTGTAAAAAAAGGGATGCACATTACAAGTTATTAATATTTAAAAGCATATAGCTGTAGGCAAAGGTCAACTCACCCCGCTGCGGCGCGAGGTCATGGCCACGATGGGGCTCCAGGTGTTGGTCAGTGGATTGTAGCGTTCGGCGGACGAGAGCTCCATGCAATCGTCTCGCCCGCCAACGGCATAAATGTAGTTGTTAAACACGGCACAGCCCAGGTGCTTGCGCCGCGTTGACATCGGGCTAACGGCGACCCATTTGTTGTTTCTGCGAAATGCAGTTTTTTAATTAGTTTAAGGTTTAAACATTGTTTAATTTATAGCACACCGACCTGGGATCGTATCGCTCCACGGTGTTGAGTGGACACTGGCCATCGGAGCCACCTATGGCATAGAGAAAGCCACCCAGGACGGCCACGGCCACGCCCAATCGACGTGTGGTCATCGGAGCAACCTTGGACCATTTGTTCTCCTTGGGATCGTAACGCTCGACGTGATTCAGGCACTGGACGCCATCTTGGCCGCCCACCGCGTACAGGAAGCCGTCGAGCACCGCCACTCCGACGCTAGTGCGGCAGGAAGTGGTCGGCGCCACATCGCAGGACCACTGATTCGTTTGTGGATCATACCTCTCGATGCTGTTCAGGTAGCTCTGCCCGTCGTGGCCTCCCACCGCGTACAGCAGATCATTAAGGACGGCCACGCCAACGCCGCACCGACGTTTGCTCATGGGCGCAACCATTTTCCAGTCATTGGTCTGAGGATCGAAACGCTCCACAGAGGCGATGGCATCGCCGGAGCACCAACCGCCCACGGCGAACAGGACTTCGCCGCGTCGCGTCGGTTTGCGGGGTCGAGTGCGGGGACCCTGCATCAGCGGCCGCTCCTGCGGCAACAGGAGGTAGTTCTTGGCCTCGTCCACTAGATCCCGGCAGGCCTCGTCGCTGCGCACCAGGAGATCGGAGCCCACAGTGCCGACAAGGAACTTCGGGGAGAGTAGCGGCAGACGGACGTGTTGGAGCACCTAAAGTAACAAAGTTTTACATTCATTATGTTGCAATTTTAGAAAAGAGATAATAATAATACCTGTGCGAGGTGCTGACGCCTCTCGGCGACGTTATACTTCAGCCAGGACATGACCGCATTGAAGACCTGCTCCTCGGACCGCACGTTTAGCTCGTCGCTGCAGATAATGTCCACCAGCTGGCCGACTGGCAGCAGCAGGAACTCCTCGCTCTCCATCACCTCCTGGAAGTTGTGCTGCGTGAACTTGTCGGCGATCCGCAGCAGTTCGCGGCAGGAGTGTGTGTCGGCAAAGGCGCGAATGCCCAGGCAGTTGGTGGGGTCCAGCTGCCGCTTGAGGAACTCGCAGCATATGTCCTGGATCTCAACCAACTGCAGCAGGCAGGCGGCTGGCAGGAGTGTCTGGACATTCGACTCCTCGACAATGATGTGGGCGGTGTAGCAAAAGTCAATGAGCAGCTCCATGGCGTTCTCGTCAATGTCCCGGATGGTGACCTCCGTCTGGCGCGACTCCTCCAGCTCCCCGGTGAACATGGCACAGAAGTAGGAGCTGCAGGCGGACAGTATCACTCGATGCGCGAATATCTTCCGCCCGCCCACATTGAGCACAACGTCGCAGAGCTCCCGATGGCGCCGCAGCATGTTGAGTTCCGTGAGTGTCACCTTCGGGTGCTTCTCCGAAGTGTGCGAGAGGCGGGCGGGCGACGGCGGCCGGTCGAGGCCTGTGGAACCGCCGGATGAGCCGCCGCCGCCTGCCGTGGAGTTAATGCCCGTTCCGCCCGTGATGGTGGGACCCCCGTTCCCGCCACCGGCACCGCCGCCCACACCGCCAGCGCCACCGGTGGAGCCCGGCAGGTCGCCCATTCTGTTCGCTGCTAAGCGCAGCGGGCCGGAAGCAACCCAACCCCACACGGCGTCTATCTGTGGGAATAAAATGAAGAAACGTTGGCATAATTATAATTAATTGATTGTAGACAAATTAATTAATGATATTTATATAAAATAGCAATGACTTTAATGCATTTTGTTAGGAAAATCTCATTAACAAATTGTGAGATTAAAGTGGAAAAAATTAAATCAATGTTTGCAGACACAAAAGTTAGTGTGGATGGAAAGTTAATGGATATAAACATTGTTTAATTGTTTATGAGAGATCGCTTTGACTAAAGTCCCTTTTAAGGCGCTGGTGCAAAAAAAAAAAAAAAAGAAAATTTCGATTAATTTCCTTTTCCTCCACCAACTTCAGTACCGCCCACACACAGACATGCTATGTAACACACGCACATTCACTTGTACTCAAGAACACCCATAGTCTTTGGGGTGGACCTCTGGTTATGCTTAAATCTGGCTTAATCACAGCTAAATTCTATGTACATATTTAAATGTAAGAACTTTAATCAATCAGTTTCAATAAGAATATCAATTTCAATTTAATATCAATAGAAAACAGAATAGTCAAAAGGCCAAATAATCGGAAGCGTTCGATAAGTATTAAGGGTATTCAAGGTTACTTCGAGAACATTGTTTTTAATTATTTAAAAACTGATTTTTGCAGATTTTTAGCAGATTTTAACCCCACATGGGCGGATTAAGGTACACATTAAATTTGACTAGCAATCAGGTCCACCTTAACGCGGAAAACACACACACACACACACACACACGGGTAGATTTATGCTGATGTGATGTAGGTGTCCCAACCTTTGCGTCTCTGTTCTCCACGGATACAAAGCACGTCCACGGCCAGCAGGCGGAAAATTTCGAAAATGCAATCTTGCTGCTGGCTTAGGGCGACCACATCGAAGATTTTCCTTGCGCCAAATGCACTTTTTTGCAGGAAAAACTCGGTTTTTTGTGGCCTGGAAAAGTCGAAACACACGGTACGAAGGTATTCAGCGTGACCATAACTGTACCTTTTAAACATACCACGAGGCTCTACACAAAAAAAAATACTAAATTATATCGGGATTTTTTTGTAAAAATTAATATAAAAAATATATAATAAATTTTAAGGCAAATATATGTCAGACTGTAATCAACTAATTGTTTTATTATTAAATGGAAGAAAAGAAAGCTATACGCCATAAGTTTCGAAGTTTACAAGCTTTCCGTTTTTCTATTTGCCTGATCTAAAATAAGCTAAATTGACAACACTGCGGACAAGGGTTTTGCAATATGCTGGCACTTTTAGACACTCTTTATTCACGGCATGCGGTAACACTATACAGATTTTCTATACGCGACGCTGACGAGGAGAGGAAGAAATTTTCCAAAAGTTGCAAGGCCCATTAAATAGTGCAAAATAGTTACTAAATTTAAGTTCAAAGTGTAAATAGATATAAATCGGATCGCGACAATCTCTTGGGCAGCGAATTCGAAAGTGGAAAAGTACGTGAATACGATAAGAAAAATATATCGCGAGTGTGAGACTGTGTGCGTGCGTACTAAAGTGGAGCGCACACCGTGGATGGCTCTCCCCAACAACACAACAGCAACAATAAACACAGCAATAGCAACAGCAACAGCAACAACAATAACAAATGCAGAAAATGTTGAGAAAATCACAGAGAGAGAGGGAGACAAGAGAACAATAGCGAAAGCGTTAGAATGTAAAGCAATCGAAGCATTAAATAGAGTACAAGTACAGCAATTGCATTGGAAAATTAAATTCGTGCGACAAAAGCGGACGATTGCAGAAATTTTCGAAACTTGGCAGCCATATTTACTACAAAAACAACGCCGTTGTAAAAATACGTGACAAAACGCTTTACACACGTTCATACACCCACACACTCTCATACGCCAACCAGCACACAAACACACACAAGCGCTTATTGAAGGAAAAGAAAACGAAGGAGAGGATAGAGACAGAGCAGGAGAAGAAGAGAAGGAGAGAGACGCGAACGACGTGAATTAACAAACAAACAAGAAATATTTTTGCGAAAAAGACAAACACAAAAAATTCAATAAAGTGTATTACATAAACAAACAGAGCGTCTTCGATATTATGGAAATTGCGCCACTGATAAATAACGCCGTTGCTGTCGTCACAGCCTCTGCCGCCGTCGCTCCCTCTTCCTCTGCCTCGGCCAACGTCGGCAGCAGCAAGGAGAATGATAACGGTAAAGCGTCGCTCCATAGATTTATAAGCAAAACTCTGGAATGGCTTCACAATAAACAATAGAATCAATATATATTACTCTACAGAGAGAATTTCCTACGACGCACATTCATAAAGCCCTAAAAATCCCCTAAAAACCCCACCCTACCCCCCTCGAATGTCGACATTTATGCTAGTTTTTTTTCATGTTGGTTGGATATTAAATTAAATAAAGGGGTTTATAGTTATTCCTTTATATTAAATTCAATATTTAATTTGTTTTTTACTTTTTCAATTCAATAAATCGAGGCAAAAATAGATACTATTGATAAATTTAAATTTTAACCGGTTTTGCGTGTGGCCGTGTTTTTATTTACTTTAGCGAAGCTTGCCTGTAGTGTAGTGCCTTCGTTGCACCAACACACGCCCACGTACATAGTGTGCATGTTGCAACACTTTTCAGCAGAGGTCGCTGAACTGCGTCGTGTTGTTTTTTTCTGAATTGTTTTTAGAGGCCAAGCGAACGGCATAGTAATAGTTTGTGCTTTTTGTCTTGCGATTTGCCATTTGTTGTTGCGCAATTGGCAGCAGCGCAGATCATTGGCCAGCCAGGCGACCGTCCAACGATAGCGATTACTCAGCAGTTTGCCAAGGTGCTCCAATAGCATTTTCCTTAAGTACGTAGACAACCTGGCAACAACTAAGACACGGCTTTATTTTAAGACACTTGTGTGTGTTTACCTTTTTACTAAAATAATAATATTTCCAATAAAGTTGCCGAAAATAGTGCTATTCTTATAATTTTCCCCCTATAAATATTATAACAAAAGAAATATCATATCCTGATTCTGATTCACGTAAAAATAATTGTTTCAATTGAGATCAGTAGATTCGTATAATTTTGTTATTATTTGACTTTATTTTAACAAATAAACTTTTATCCAAACAATGACTTCAATGAAGGTTAGGCATAAAGCTATGAATATATTTCACCTTCATTTTCGTGTTCAAATTACTTTGGTTTCGGGAAATGGTTTTATTTTAATTTTACCTTGGCAACTTACACTTAGGTGCTATTAACTGAATTTTCGAGTGGCTTTGACTCCACTCAGGGTCATGGAAAAAGTGAAATCAGACATCAGATATCTTTCAGCAGTTTTTCGCAGCTCCATTACCTCAGGTTATTTTTTATTATTTTTGTTCGTTCTTACTATCAGTTTCTTGGTGTCACTTGCTTATCTCTGTTTGCTTTTCTATTTAAAGTCAACAATCTGGCGTTGCTCGCATCGTTGACGTTACAGAAAGTGCTGAATATCAACAACAATAACAATAGCCAGCACAACAACAACAACAACCACAGCAGCAATATCAACAAGCAACCCGAGCAACAAAAACAGCAGAAACAACGACGAAACCTCGATAATAAGAGCGAGAATGATGTATTGAATCAATTGCTTAAAACTGGAGCTGTTTTCACCAAAACCGCCACGCCCACGGCGCCCATAGCCATTGAGAAGAGGAAGGTGTCGCAGCAGCAGCAACATCAGTATGTCCAGCAGCAGCAGCAGCAGCAACCGAATCATCATCAGCAGCAACAGCAATTCAGCGCACAGAAGCAACGCCTCAACTCATCCATATCATCGACCCACTCATCGACATCGACCAACTCCTCGTACGGCAGCAGCTCCTCGGAAGATGCGGCAGCTACGTCGGCAATTTCGGCGAGTTTGGCAACATCAAGAATTACCACCACGAAGGCGTCCAGCATTAAATTGCCAGAGAAATCAAAAATTCCGTCCGATATACTTGATGATCTGGCCAGCCGGTTCATAATCAATGTACCGGACATGGAGTTAAATAACTTAATTCGAATCTGTTTCCAAGTGGAGCTGGCCCATTGGTTTTACTTGGATTTCTTTTGTGCCCCCGAAGAGGGCGGAGAGCGAAAGTTGCCAACGGTGGGCATCAAGCAGTTTGCCATGCAGTTGTTCCAAGTGAGTCCCAGGCCCAGATCACCAAATGATCTCTATTTAAACTCACCGCACATGTATTTCCCGCCAGCACATTCCCTTTTTGAACAAGCACCATGGCACGGTGGATCAAATCCTGGACGAGTGGAAGAACTACAAGCTTTCGGTGCCAACGTATGGAGCTATTCTGGTATCCGAGGACAACAATTATTGCTTGCTAGTTCAGTCCTACTTTGCGCGCAACTCTTGGGGCTTTCCCAAGGGCAAGATAAACGAGAACGAGGATCCGGCGCACTGTGCTACAAGAGAGGTGAGTCGGAAAATATACATAAATTTAATTCGAATAAAACTTATTTGCCTTGCTCAGGTCTATGAGGAGACTGGGTTCGACATCACGGACAACATTGATGCCAATGACTATATTGAGGCTTTCATCAACTACCAGTACACGCGGCTGTACGTGGTGCGCAACATACCGCTGGACACGCCGTTCGCACCGCGCACCCGCAACGAAATCAAGTGCTGCGACTGGTTCCGTATCGATGCCCTGCCGGTGAACAAGAACGATGCCATATCGAAGGCGAAGCTGGGCAAGAACTCCAACTCATTCTTCATGATCATGCCGTTTGTGAAGCGCCTGAAGAAGTGGGTGAACGATCGCAAGGCTGGCATCGAGCCACGTCGTCGCAAATGCTCCGGCCAGCACTCGCCGAAGGCCGCCTCGCCCACAAATCATCTGAACGGCGGCAGCAGCTGCAAGAAGGATACGCCAGCGGTGCGGAATGCATCCCGTCGCCAGCGACACAAGTCCATGGGCGATTTGGATGGCGTCAAGTTGAACAATCTCAATGGCAAGGCAGTGGCTCCCGGGACGGGGCCAGCAGCTCCCGCCACAGCCGGCGCAGCCATCAACTCAATGAACATTTGCAATAGCAATGGGAAACGCAATAAACAAAATGCGGCTGCGGGCAGCAATCAAACAACGCCACTAACAACAACAACAGCGGCGGGCTCAAATGGAGCCGGAGGAGGAGGAGGATGTGCCACAATATCCTCGAAGCGTCAGCTGTTCCATAGCCAAAGTCAGAACGATGCACAGCAGTCGGCAAGCACAGACAAGGTGAGAATAAACGACTTTTGAATGTTTTGAATGCCTACTTAGTTCTTGCACGTTTCTTTTTATTTAATTGTTGAAGAACCTTCTAAAAAAAAGTAAACATTTTTCTTTATAAATATTCTCTAGCTACCATTTTTTGCGTGCGTTACCAGTACCTTAAAATTGTTTGCCATCTTATAGATTTTATTGTAATCTTTAATTCTTTGGCAGGTTGTCAGCTCTTTTGATTTGATACGCAAGGAGAAGCAGCTGCAACAGAAGGCAGCCAAGGCACTAAAGCAGCAGCAACAACAAATCCAGCAGCAGCAACTACAACAGCAGCAGCAGCAACTACAACAGCGATCGCGCACCAAGTCGCAGAGTGATAAGCAGCCGCCTGTAAGGATTTTGGGGCAACAGCAACAGCAGCAACCTACAACAGGCGTGGATTTGATAGCCATGCTATCGGCAGCCGCAGCAGCAGCTCAAAAGAACCCAAAGAACGAGCAGCAGCAGTCGCAGTCGCAGCAACGTCCAAGACCAGCTTCAGTGTCGCTGAACTTTGGCGGAGGAGGAGCAGCACCATCCGTTGCCGATGCCCAGGGCGACATGCACAAGTTGCAGCGCATGGCTTCGGGCACAAATTTAAGGATTCTGAAGCGGGCACAGTCGCAGCAACCGCAGCAGCAGCAGCAGCAGCAGCTGATCCAGCAACAGCAGCAGCCTCAGCTGGGCGGCGTTGACTTTACGCCCAATTTCAATTCGTGGACGAATTTCTCATTCACCAAAAACTTTATAGCAAATGTGTTTTGCTAAAAATCCTTTTTCCTTTCGAGTCAAACGTTTCCCTTTAAAATTCTCAAGTGATGCAAAAGCAAAGGTTACAGGGGATGCACTCTGTGCGCATTAGGGAACCGAAAGAAACTTTGGAGACTTGCATATGAAAGTGAAAGCATGCCGAATTGCATTTAAAAGGTTCATTTAACACTACAACAACTACCAACACTTGATAGACCATTAATCGTGTCTAGTCCTAGGCTTTGGAGACTACATTTATTGTATAAAAGTTAAGTTTCCTGATCTCTAAACTGGAGATTTGACTTTTTTCCCACACATATTCTCAAAAATCGATAAGAGACATTTTTTAATACAAAAAACGAAAACGATATAAGCGATTTTCATACCAAAAACAAAAAAACGCGAGTCTTCCGCTCAGCACAGCACCTGTAAAGTAAATATTTTGTATAAACACTAAAAACCAACCAGGTTCAACATTAAGGTCAAAGTGAGAACACGAACACATTTTGAGTAATCATAATGCTAGAATTCTTTCGGTATTAAGTGAAAAGTGTTTATTATCGTGCCGCTTAAACGTATTTTTAGAGCAAAAAACCCAACAAACTAAATCTAAACTTAACATAAAGCGTAGCTTTAACACAAGGCCCAAAGACAGATCGTTTGACTTAACAAAACGGAAACCTTTCTGCGGGCCAAGATGAGATGGAAAACTTTCAGGGCCGTTTTACTTACTGCCCGCCCCCCACCTACGAATGATAGAATGATGAGAGAGAGAGAGAGAGAGAGAGAGATGTGTAAGAGAGAATACAAAATAATAACAATGTAAATAATTAAATTGTGATATAGTGTATTTCTTAGCACAATTGTGATCTTAACAAAAAAACGGCTGGCAACTACAAACAAAACTTTTATAAGAAAGAAAAGAAGACGAACAACATTTTAATCAATCAAACATAAAATAAAAATGTCCCGAAAATTGAGATCCAATATCAGGCATATCTTCAGCAGCAGAAACATTAGAGATAACCAAAACATTTAACGAATTTAAATTAGTTTAAAATTGAAATTGAAATTGCCTAAAATGATAATGATTTGTATGTAGAGTAAAGGTATTTGAGCGATTTGTAAATTTTACGATAGACCAGACGGAAGGAGTACGTATATATTTTTGTGAGCCACTAGTGCGTAAGGAAGAGCCTTTAAGAAATGTTAAGCCTTTTGATAGAACTCCGTAAGGGTGTTTTTTCTACCAAGCCAAGTTTCCTATAATTCGTAAGCATGTCGCAGCTTGTCGCGTTTTCTGCCGTGTAGTCTCCAACGTTTCCAGCAAAGTCTCCAGAACAGAGTTGCCTATTTAGCGTATTGTATGTATATCTTTAGACTAAGCAAGGATAAGCAAGGTCTCCAAAGGTGCCACAATAACCAACACAGAAATCAAAATAGGTTCCCCTGTAACTTTGCCTTTGTGCGTACAATTCAACAATCTTCTTTAATTTTAATCAAAATCAGATGAAGAAATTTGCATTTGCAATTGCTTTAAATCTTTTACTACTGACTTTTAAAGCTTTTTGAAAAGCCATATTAATTTTTATGTTACGAAATATCTGAACTGCAAATTTGTTTTAAACATTTCCCTTTTAATTTGAATTCGGATTACTTTCTATTTTTAACAAACTTTTTTTTTTAAACTTCAATCAGTTTCCTACCCCGGCCTCAGACAAATGTCCAATGAAATTGACAATAAATTTGGAACCAATTCTAATTAGTTAACTCTTCAGCTCGTTATCTTGAACTATTAATTTCCTTTGACATTTGTCTGTGCCAAATAAACAACAACAACAACAACAATAAAGAAACATCAAACTTATCCAGCAAGCAATGAATATCAAATTAGGAACAAGAACACCATTGTTACAGCTTGAAAACTACAAAAATTAAACCCAAAACAATATATTGTACAATTTTGTTGTGAACAAAAAGAATCAAAACGAAACCAAAATTAAATCAAAACCGATGCCTAATCCGTTGAATCCTTAGCTCGAGCCCCAAAAATACAATATTAGAGTTCATTATCTAATCGTCTGCCAACCACAAATACCTTATAATAACGAGATCCATAACGCCCATACATTTCAATTGTAATATGCAACAAGATTTGGCTTTTAAGCGAAAGAGCTTGGAGCTAGCACGAAAATCGTATTGCGTTGCTCATCTTGTTATTACAAGTTCTTTGCAAACACCCATAGACATAAAAATACATCAATTACGTTGGTAACTAACGGACTCCTGTAACAACAATCATCGACACAAATAAGATAATTTAAGTAAACTTTGGATGCGATTCAAATCTTGCCATCAGTTGAATGTCCGAATACTCGCTCCAAGCTAAAAATTTGCTATGCATTTTAATCCTTGTATCCGGCAAAGAAAAGCAAAACAAAAAATGTGAAATCTGTCAACACGTCCAATATTAGAAAAATGTGGGTTGAATCTGCACAGGAATAGATTTGCTTTAAATTTCAAACAAGTAAAAAGAAAAAGAATGAAAATCCGCTGAAATTAAAGCAAACTAGCAGGCTGAGTAAATCTATTCTGTGGTGGCAGGCTTCATAAAATATCAAAAATACAATTTGTAGAATTTAATGTCAAGACAAAAACTTAACTCTCCTCAACCATGAACAATTGTAACGTAATAATTATCGGATCCCTATAATTTCTGGCAACAAATATATATTTCCATTATTTTCAGGCCCCAAAAATTCCGGCAATAAATTGATGTACCCCAGTTTTTGTGATTAATTTCTTTCTTAATTTGGGTAATCCATAAATTAAGTTTAAACTTCAACATTTTAATTCTTTTCTTTTATTTCGGCATTCAAGAAAAGTCTCTTGTCGAAATATAGTAACTACAGCTATTTATAATGTAATGTTGCACGTTATACACTCGGATTTTCGGGAATAGTTATGTATCTGCCCTTCTGAAATACAATTTGCTTGGGCAAGCTGATGAACTCTCCGTCTGGATTGACCTTTATTCGCTCGACAGGTGGCTCCTCTGCTCTCTTCTGGCGCTGCACTGATCGCTTGGTGTACGGCACCTTCCGCCCATCCGGATGCACACGCTGGGCGGGATCCAGCTTCATGAACTGTCCTTCCTGCAGGCATTGGGCCAGCTTGTAGTGGGTGCGCATGTGACGCATGTAGTTGCCGGGAACGGTGGTGACCTTGCATCCCACATATGGACACTTGGTGGCTCTTTGGTTCTGAGCCTCGTGCCAGTTTATGTGCTTCACATACCGCTTCCACACCCGAAACCGGCGGCTGCAATTCGAATAGCTGCAGTCGTAGACGTCGGGTGGAGTGTTGACTACGTTGTGGAAGCGCAAGTGCTTCTGAAAGGCTCCGTAGTACTTAAAGTGCAGATTGCAGGACGGACAGGAATACGCCAGCAAACTGTGCATGCTGTTCTCGTGGCGGATGGTGTCGGAGAACCGGACGAACGTTTCGCCGCACTTCAGGCAACGGAAATCGATGTCCCGGTGACGCGTCAAAGGCCTCTTATGATCCTCTGCCTCTTCGTGATCCGCCAGTTGCTTTGGCTTGTTAAAATGAGCTCCACAAGTGCCACAGTAGTAGGTGGGACTCTTCCGGGTCATGGGATTGTGACTCCGAATCTGTAAAAGGGTATCGTACGCCCGATCGCAGCAGGTGCACATCAATTTGGTGGCCTTGGTATTGTCCTTAAACAACTTTGCGATCACCATTCCATCGTGCGCGATGGCCACGCAAAAAAAGTCGGGCTCCATTTCGGAGAAGTCCAGACCTTCCATTTGAGGAGTCTCTTCTGTTTCCTCCTTTTCCTCATCATCATCCTCTGGGATCATTTTGTCCTCTGGGATGTCCATATCATCCTTTTCGGGCGATTTCATTTCTTCATCTTCCGAGGCTGAGGACGGTTCCTCCAGCTTGACCTGGAACGCCTTAGTGTCGTCTATTTCCAATGGTCTCTCGTGCAGTCCCTCCTGGGCCTTGCTCCATTTCTTAAGAGATTCGCTTATGTGTAAAACCCCCTCTAAACACGCTTGGCAAATGCATGAGCTTTCTCCCAGGATGGATACCTGCGGATGGGGAAGGTATACTTGTAGGATCATACATATATAGATATATATTAGTGCACAGCCTTACATCAATTTTGTAGCATTCGAAGAGTCTCTGCAGCAGCTTGTTAACCGCCTTGTACATGGGCTTCTCCAAATCGACCTCCATTGCCTGGTTCTCCCGGCACAGATTGCACCGTTGTCCCTCCGACATTTTTTACGATTTTATCAATTATTTTCGGGCTGATGAAAAATTGGAGCTGGAAAATAATCAATGATTTTATCGATGCCCCAGAGTCGATACTATCGATGAGGCGATTAACAAATAAATATCGAGGCTTCTCAAAAATATCGATAAATATTCTTCAATTATCGAATAGTAGCGAATTTGTTGTTTTTAAATTTTGTAATCTTTTCAATATGGCTTATTGAAGTTTTTATTTGTGTTCTTAAATGTTTTTGTTGGAGAAAATATTGATTTGGTATACATATGAATATAAATGCTTTTATTTACAATTTACAAAGGTGATGTAAAATTATTGCTGCAAATCGATACTATCGACTAGGCGATTATCTTGTTAAAATATCGATAATTATTTCCTTTTAACAATCGAATAGCAAGGGATCAATTAGTATCACATAATACATTTTTATTTTAAAATTTAATTTTTTTTAATAAATAATAACACATTTTTATATTTACATTTTATTACTTAAGATTTTATGCTTCCCTCAGTTGTTTTCCCGATTTTACCGCGTCTTTACCCTGTACTTTCCTTGCCAAATGTGTCCTTAGGTGTTGTTCGTGACTCCTTGGTTTCATTATGACGCTACAACCGTCGATTGGACACCGGGAACTCCGGTTCTTGTGCCAGGACAGGTGCCTTGCATAATTGGGCCACAATCGGAATCGATTAAGGCAGTTTGGATATCGACATATGTAGGTCTGGTGCTCCAATAGATGCCTTTGGAAGGACTTGCGGGAGTCGAAAGACACCCGGCACTTGTGACACATAAGGGAAGACCTATCGTGGACCTCGTTCTCGTGCTTAATAGCGTCACTTAGTTGCTTGCTCCTTGTGCCGCACTTGAGGCACCTCATGACCATGGCCCTGGTCTTTGGCCTGGAGTGTTTCTTCATTTTTTCGTGTACCTTTAATTCGAAGACGCTTGGATAAATGGCGTCGCATACGCCGCACCAGTACTCGGGATGTGTGCGGGTTACAGAAGCGTGCTTGTGGATATCCGACAAGGTGGCAAACAACTGGTTGCAGCAGGTGCACAGCATCCGAATGTTCCTCTCCTTTGTCTTGTCCTTGAACAGTATGGTTAGTGCCAAGCCATCGGGTCCCAGGCAGACGCTGAAGAAGTTCTCGAGGCTCGATCTCCAATCAGTGTCAACTCCCTCTTCTGACATTTCTTCATTGCTTTCTGCGGAGCTTGCTTCTTTGTTATCATCGTCTTCAAAGGATACCTCTTCCATGTCGCTCTCGGTGAATTCTACGGGAACCGTTTGCGGTTCTTCCGCCTTTATAAATAACAAACTTTCTTTTTGCAGAGGCTCCACTGGTATCTCCGAGAGCTCGGCGTCGGAGTCGGGCTCCGACTTGACTTGAAATATCCTGGAATCATCGATGTCCAATGGGCTTGCCTTGAGCACCTCCTGGGCTTTGCTCCATTTTTCGAGGGTTTTGCTCATCTGTAAAACTACGTCGAAGCACTGTTTGCAAATGCTTGATCTTTCTTCCAGGATGGACTCCTTTAAAAGAAGGATTATGTATTTTTACTATCTTTAGGACCTATAGTTCTGAATCTCACATCAATTTGGTAGCTCTTTAAGAGCCTTTGGAGTAGTTTTCTGCTGGCTGACTCCAGGCTGAGATCAACGTTTATAGCGAAATTATCCTGGCATAATTTACAAAGGCTGTTATCCGACATTTTAAAGAATTGTTTTATTTTATGCAGCAGGTAAAACACACCCAGCGTGACCGCACCGATGACAATACGAAATACTATCCACATACAAGAATAAATACCATTAAAGCCAATAAAAATACCATTAAAATACCAAATTTTAGTAATATTTTTTAAACAGAGGCCAAAATGTATCAACTCCTGAAAATTGTGGTAACGATATTTTCCTTAAAAATGGTTGTGCTAGAGAGTGTCAAATATATTGCACCACCACACATTAACCATTATGTAGTTAGGGAAAATATATTATATACTAACTTTCTTTTAGTATTTTTCATGTATTATTAGTATTTCTTAACATGGTGCTTTTGCCATTGTCTTAAATAAAAAACGGCAGTATTAATTTTTAAGTCATATTAATTCTTAATCAGTATCAACAGCCGAGTCAATTTAGGCAGATTTGTTAGATGAAAAAGAAACAACCCATTTTATCAAAATTTTAATAATTTAATTTTATTTACATTTAAAGTTGCTGATTTATTGACCCAAATAAAATAATAAAAAGCGTTCTAAAGTGAAATTCATGTTCTTCTGATTAAATTCCAAAACTTTAAGGATATAAAAAGGTCGGTTTCTTATAGATTTTTTTCCCCTGTTTTACTGTTTTATGTGAACATATATATTTTTAATTTAATAATAAGACACACAACTTTAACTCGGTCCCACGCCATGATTTTGGACTTAACTATATCTTCATAATCTTTCGACTTTATGGACGCCACATCGTTGTGTCATCTTTAAGTTAACCAGCTAATTCCCGATTATTTCTGATAGAATAAGCTCATCATCAGTACAATATCACTGCCATTAATAAATTTGTAGTGTTTCTTACCAGTTATTTAGCTGTCCCTTGCTGGTGGTGGTGGGCTAGTAAAATCCACAGCTTTTTTTGTAAATGGAAGATAGTCCTTTCTGTTAGTTCCATATAATATGTTCCTCGTTTATGGAAATCTTTGATAATCTCTGGGGACGGAGGCTAGATTTTAAATACCTTGGAGTTACGTTTGTTTGCTATCAATACTTCTTGGGCTTTGCACAATTGTAAAATAGATTCGTGGCACTGTTAATGCTTGATGGATACCTATAAGAAGAGGAAAGCATATTTAAACGATTTTCAGGAGACATTGGTTAGACTTACATTAATTTGGAAGCTTCCAAAAGACTGTTTAGAAGTTTCGCGCTAGCTGACTCTAGCAAGGAAGTAACCTTAAGCCTATATAGTAAGATTATCCGTGCACAATTTTCAGACATTACAAAGAAATTATAATGTTATTTTTTGCCAGCTAGCAAACATAGACTTTTGGAAACGGTAGCTTCCGGCGTTTTGATACGTTATCGATGAATCACGAATAATAAATGTTGGGAAATAAAACCTTTAGTTTCTTTATCTTTTAGTTTTATTTGAAAAACCCAAAATTAATTTCAACGTCTATGCCTTTCGTGTGTTAATGAGATATCGTACCGGCGTACCTTGGTGCGAACTCAGTTCGACTCCATTGTAAAATTTTACTTGACTTTTCCTGTGAGATCTCAGGTGACTCACGTGATTCCCCGGCTCCATGATGCCATTACAACCTTGAACGGGGCAGCGGCAATGAAAGCGCGTGTGCCACTTCAGGTGGCTTAAATACTTTTCCCACAGTTTAAACTTTCTACAGCAATTTGTATAGTGACATACGAGTTCCATGTGCTTCCACTGGTGTTTTGCTAGGGATGTGCTGGAATGGAAAGACAGGCTGCACTTCTTGCAATCGTAGGAGCTCTTGTCGTGGACAGTGTTCTCATGTCTGATTGCGTTTAAGAACTCCGTGCTTATCTTGGCGCACTTCAGGCACCTGATGACCAAGTTGCTGTACACTAGCCGATGGTTCTGGTACTCTTCGTGAAACTTTAGCTCCGTGATGTTCGAAAAATAAATGCCGCAGGAGCGACACCAATACTCCGGATGAGCACGGCTTACTAAGCTGTGCTTCTGTATATCGGACACAGAAGCAAATACCTGGTTGCAGCAAGTGCACAGCATCCGTACGTTCCTCTTTGGAGTCTTGTCCTTGAACAATACGGCTATTGCCAATCCATCTGGTCCTAGGCACACGCAGAAGAATTTGTGAGGAGTCGACCTCCAATCCAAAGTATCTGTAGATTTTTCTTGAACCTGCTCGATTTCGAATAGTTCTTCATAAACTTTCGCCGACACTCCGTCAGCGTGATTTTCATAGGGTTCCGTTAATGATTCTACATCCCCTGTTCTGGTTTCTTTCACGCCCAGCAATTCTTCTGTTTGGGGTTCTTCCTCGTCAAGAATTTCCACTTGTTCTGTTTGGGGTTCTTCCTCGTCGAGGAATTCCAAATCCTCTCCCTCGTCGAGAAATTCAAAGTCGTCCGAGTTAAATAATTCCTCTCTTGTGAATTCTGCATCATCATTTTCATCCCATAATAAAGTCTTTGGCTCCTCCTTGACAGAAATCACCGAGTCCCCTGTGTCACCGTTTATGTCCAGGAGACAGGAGGTCTTTTCCAAAACCTTTTGGGCATTGCTCCACTTCTCAAGTTGTTCACTTATTTGTAGAACGCCTTCAAAGCACGGTTTGCAGGTGCAAGGGCTCTCCCCCAGGATGGAGACCTATAAAAAAGGTATAATTAAAGGATATTAAAAAGGTAGTTTTAGGACGCTCACATCTATGTTGTAGCACTCGAAAAGCCGTCGCAGCAGACTGTTGGCAAACTTATACGAAGATTTCTCAAGGTCGATCTCCAGCGCCAGATCCGTCTGGCACAATTTGCAAAGTTTTGTATCCGTCATTTAACCGAATTTTGTAAACAAACAGTTCATTTTAAGAGCATAACGTGAGCTAGAACAGGCCAGAACACACAGTTTAGCTTTTTTTCAAATGGAACAAATCTGGCTATATTTGCAAGATTCTTTATTTTGGCTATTTTTACAAAATAGATTTGTATATTTTTTAAACTATTATATTTATCAATTTAGTTCAATATCGAATCTCACCGCATCGTTATTTCAGATTTAAATAAAGTGTTTTTAACAGCTCGGGGTTCGTAAAGTGAATTTTTATCAGAAGATTTTCATTATTGCAGATAACTGGAAATTGATCAATTTAGTTCAATATCGAATCTCACCGCATCGTTATTTACAGATTTAAATAAAGTGTTTTTGGATAGCTCCAAAACAAGTTTCCGTACAAGCGGACAGATGGATATGTTTATACCTTATAAAGTCGGAAATGACTCGTTTCCTGCGATGCAGGCCCTCTGGTCAAAGTTATAATACCTTACAAGAGTACCAAAGAGGGGAAAAAACTAAAAAGAGCGTATTATTTTGATCAAATTCACAAATTTGAAATCTTACGATACATCGTTTCGTTCAAAACCGAATCGATAGTCATAGCTGGTATCGATGTTGAAATCGACGCTTTCCCAGCTCTATTTCAAGAACGCAAACTACAACAAGGAGTTTTCCCATCCGTGTGACGTGAAAAGTGCATACGTTTGTTGAAATTAGTTTAAGTCTAATTTATTAGCCAAACAAATATTAGCCATGGTAGGTAACCGCAGCGAAATCGAGCGAAAAGTAATTGCTAAATTGCTGACGAGGTGTCTGTTTTTGTGCGAGTGCCGCACGTTACGTCTGTGTGTGTAGGAGTGTGTGTGCGTGTTAAAAAAGCGGCCGCCGCGTCACAATACAAAATTGTGTTTCGATTTTTCCCAATATCCTTTCCCTTCGATTCCTAATTGAAATTCGCATTCTTTCCGATCCCCGTGACCCGTTGTGGATGTGGTCAACATGGCGCAGTCGTTTGCGGAAAAGATAGTGGGCCTAATGGCGCGGCCAAACCAACAAGATCCAGTCGGAGGACCGGAGCAGCCCTGGTATCTTAAATATGGCAGTAGATTGCTGGGCATTGTGGCCGCTTTCTGTGAGTATATTTTGAAAACCATCTCTCCAGCTCTTCCCCGCAGCTTAACCCGTTGGCACAGCCAGCGAAGTTGGCAAAAACCGCCGTGACATTGGGCGGTCCAAAAATATTTGGCATCGATTTTTGTGTACCACTCGTTGTTGTTGCTGTTATCTATTCGTAGGTGTTTGTGAGTACGCACGCTCTCTGACATTGATAAAGGCAAAGAGAGGCGACAGAAGGTGAAGACAAAAAGGATACAGAAATTTGTACGGGAATGTGTGTGTGTGCGTAAAGGAGCTTTTCTGTGTCAAGTTTGGCGCTTTGTTTTTTGTTTTACTTTTCTTCCTCCTGCTCCATATCAATTGTAATTCTCTTTGGTTCATTCACTTATAATTCGCATTGCCTTTTGTTTTATCAGCATCGCAGTCTCTCTTTCGTTTTTTTTTTATTTTTTATAAACTTTGTAACGCCTGAATGCGCATTTTCTTTGTTATGCGTTCTCATTTAACCTTAACCCTTGGTGTGCCGCACGTGTCATTCGAATCTATTATCTGCAACAAGCCAAGTTACTTCGGAAATTTCTTCTAGCTTATATCATTATTTCATCACAATACTATCAGATTGCGTTTAAAATATAATGATATTAAAGTACATTTCATTAAGATGAATGATGATAATAATGATATGGTAATAATGACGATTTCTGATTGAATGAACTTACGGTTAACTCAGACTATAGCTATTCATTCAGGCCTGCTCCGGTTCTCGAAATCGAAAAGCTCTTGCGATTTCGATTTTGAAAACGGGAATTGGTGCTCCGGTTCTCGAAATCGTAAGCCGGTTTCGATTTGCAAAACGGGCACCTTTATCTGGCCGAAATGAAAAGTAAATGCGTTTTTTCTTATCAAATCAGATGTTATTTGCTAAGGGAAAAAAATAGTATGCTCAGTGGTCTATTGATGTTTATTCCACATCACCACAAGATCATTCTGGCACGTAGTTATTTTATAAAAAATTTATTTCTGACCCCACCTCAGATTTGACAACACAAATTTTGCCTTCGGCAACAAGGCATTTCGATTTGGTTGCTAAGGTTGCCAGACAGTTGGCAGAACAAGTCGCTAAGAAACACTCAGCTATAAATACTTATAAAATGCAAACCTTAGCAAAAATATTGTACAATGAAGGTTCAATAATGTTTTATTTAATAAATCTAGCTAATTTTATAAAGTAAATGATAAAAGAGCTGTTTAAATTTAATTGAGACCACTGGAAATGAAACTGCATGCAAGCTGGCAGCCTCTTCATGTAAATAAATGAATTAAATAAGCAATTGCCGACCTTATTTGGCTCCTAAGACAAATAATTTAACAGCTTAAACACTTTTTAGCATTCTGCCAACAATTTAAACCAACAACGCCAGCTTTTTAAGCAACAAAAAATATTAAACATTCCGATAACAAAACGATACCAAAAAGTACTCGAGAACCG
>VNJS01004021.1:0-72112 GCA_008042575.1 Drosophila watanabei | reverse complement strand
GGGAGACTCGCCCGTTTGACATATGGCCACGCAAAGTGCAGCGTTTGATTGCTGCACCGACCCGCTCCTCTTCGGGCCTTCTATGGATTCCCCTTTGGTTCCAGCCATGACACGGTCGGTCCACCCTCCACCCTCGGTGCGGATACGCACGTGCCCCCCGGCTGCTTGTCTTTGGCAATTTATGCGCTCGCCTGACGCAATTATGCGAAATTTTCGCACACAGCAGGAGCACGGCCCGCTCCCCAAGGGAATGGCGGGGGCGTGGCTAAACGCTTGTTGCGGAGGCGGGGCATTTTAAGTTTTGCTTCGGCTTTGGTCTGCTATAGGTTTTGGTTTGGTTTGGGCTTGGGTTTGGGCTTCGGTTTGGTTTCGGAACGGGTCGGTGGTTTGTGCAGCGTAATTTAATTACTTTTTTGCGGCATTTATACACAATGATGATGGGGGCGGTTCCAGGATGGACAATCATTTGTTGTTCTTGTCCTCCTGCTGCTGCTGCTGGTGCTGCTCTGCTCTGTTCTGTGGCAATTTAAATTTTCGGACGGGCTGGGAAATGCTTGAGGTCATATTAGAGGAAAATTAATGTTGTTTTAATTGTAAATGAGTTTGCAAATGGACAGCAGACAGCGGTCTGGCCTTGAAGGGAGATTAGAGCATGAATATTTCTTATTGCGTCTAGACTGGCAATGATTTATATTTTTGAGTAAAGGGATCTATCATAAGCAATTAAAAGCATGGAATTTATAGGTTTATGAATGCTTTAAACATTTTATATAAATTTTAAATTGAATAAAAATAGATTTTTGTTATAGAAGATTTCAGCTAGTTTTGGTCCTTTGAGCCGGATAGATACTACGGAAGTACAAAAAATATGCTTGCTTAAAGATTAAAACTACTGCATATTTTATCAATAAAAGCAGGAAATTATAATTTTAAATTCGTTTGCTTATCGCAGAATAAACATTTTGGTTTCTTGACACAACTAAAATTAGTTAAACTTGTTTTAAATGTTGGCCAATTACACATGTTCAGTTCAAGCCTACTCCTTTCTTTGTCCATGATTGATTTCATTTCGTTGGTAGACAAACATTAGTCATAGAATTGTCAGTCCAACCCCAACACAGCAAATTGGCATTAAATGCACAATCGAACAGGGAAAGAAATACTCAAAAAAGAAGAGCCAACAACACCAAAGTACATAGACTAATCCCCCATAGAAACAAAAAAGAAGGAAAACGAGGAAAATTGAGAAAAGTGGCGAAAATATGTGTGTAGGCGTTGCTGTGCGAATGAGTAAAAGGCAAAGCCGACTGACAACAGCATGAGAAAGTGCCAAAATGACTAACGCACGTATGAGGAGGTGAGTGGGTTGGGTGGTGGAAGCACGCTGGGACATAGGTGTAGGCCTAGGGAGGGGCAGGCAGGGTGAGGTGAGAACATGACTGGCAGGGCAGTCAGGCAGACAGACGGGCGGAGACGGACGGCGACAGACGGAGACGGAGCGACTGACAGATTGAGTTTCATTTTGGGTGGAACACACGAAACCAAAGTCAAGCGAGGATAGCACCCAAATATTTTGCCAAATTACATTTCAACAGCCTTGGCCGTTACAGTAACACTCTCAGCTCCCTTTTCAGCGATACCCTTTCGTTTTGTGAGTGGTGAAATGAATAAAGCATATGACTTAATATGCACAGATTAGAAATAATAATAAAAATTATCACCAAGGGACTATTCTACGTATTGAACATTATTTAAAAATATTTGAAATATATTACAAGGTAATAGAATAATAGGGAGTCTCTCTAATTTCTAAATAATTTTAATTGGATAGTTTCCAAATCAATAACGAAAATATTTTATTTTTACTAAACCTTATATTTAGTTAACTTCAAAATATTATTTGCTTTAAACCCTGACTAGAATAATTACCTGATTTTATATCATGATTATACTCCAAAAAGGACCTCAGCTCCAATTGGAGGCTACTAGATAACTTTACCTTTACAATCCTATATTAATTTTATTCCCTTCGCTTAAAAACTTTGTCACGAAAGTGTAGTACAAGATTCGACCACATACTGTCCTTACGCAGCACTATTATTTTCCCTTTTTTCAGCTTTTCCAGTTTGGTCAGTGAAGGAAAATTTCCACATTCGGCACATCAATGTCAAATTGAGGCATCGGTCAGACAGCAGACGCTGGCCCTGGCCCTGGCTCTGGCTCTGGTGAATGTGGAGAAAATGGCCGAGAGAAAGCCAGGAAATTGCCAAAACTCATGTGCGTGCGCGTATGCGTGGGCCTCATAGTGGACATAAAATGAAATGAACAAAAAAGATTTCTATCTCGAGCGTGGCCACTCGAATGGTCAAAGTTGCTTAATATGACAGCTGCTCCGTCGGACGGGAAACAAATGAGCGTGCGTAATAAATGTGGCCGAGGACGAGGGTTCAAAGTTCGTACCAAGAAACTGCAGCTGGGGGTTGGGACGGAGACTGGCTCCGCTTACCGCTTGTTAAGGCGCCAAGCTCTTTGTCATTTCACCCACCGATGCTAATCCGTGGCATCAAGTCGGAATGCTTAAAACAATTTACTTTGATGCGGCCAGTCGCATCGCCTCGCTTCGCATCGCAATCCAATTGACTTCATTTGTCCGAGTAAAAAGCAAGAGGCAAAATGGATTACGTCCAGCCTTCGGGCCATTGTCCGGAGAATCCGTTTAGAGGTTGTGTATAAGTATAGTGATTGTGCATTGCAGTTAACCGACCCAACAATAGAGCCCAGCGTTTTGATGAATTCATCCGCTCACCCCACCTAGGGCGTCCTCGCTGCTGTTTTGCTTTCTGGACGGGCATATGAATTGATTTGCTGTCAGATGCGGCGACTGCATGCACGACTTGCCTTTGCCAGGACAGGACTCCTCATTATGCCGCACATATGGCCATGTTGCCACACAGAGACACCCACACCCACTCCCCAGCTCCCGCTGATCCTGGATAGATGTGCCCACTTGGTATGCGCAGGCATGTGGCAGGGCTTTGGCTGTGGCTCAAGGCGAAGGATGACTCCCACTCCCTTCCAGGCCCGCCTTTGGCTGGCAGTAATATTTGCCCAAATTTACGCGTTTTCCTTGGGCCCGCCCGCAATCAATTTGCATTGTTTGATGTTAACCCCCGGAAAAAATATAGACAATTGCGCCATTTCCAAAACCTTGGCATTCGTTAACTCAAAATATTATTGGAGATTGGATCAAACACTTAACAAAGTTCGAAAAATTCTAGAAATTTAAGTCATATTTAATTATATTTCTGTTGTCTGAAGTTCAAAGCAAAATATTTTCTACTCAAAACAATAAGCAATTTCACACATTTTGGGGATGTTTAGTTCTTTTTGTGGTATTTTTTTTTTTTAGATATTTCAGAAATTTACTACACCTTAAAAGATATTTTCAACTCCCGTACTCCTCAAACTGCCATAGAGAGTTCTAATCTCGGCATAATTTCATTATCATTAGTGAAAGAAACCGAAAAACTTTTGCCGCCAAACAAGCTGTCAACATTTTATTAAACTCACAAAAAAGAAGGAAGGAAGAAAATAGCGCAGCAGAAAAACGCTTTGGCAAAATATTTGTTTAAAATTAAAAAGGCAAATGGACTTCTGGAGGAGTCTGGGCCTCGGGCAATAAAACTTTCTTCATCAGGCTGGCGGCAGGGGGAAAAGTGGCTGCAGAAGTAGAAGTAGACGCAAAGGAGCAGAATCAGCACTTGCTGGCCTAAAACTATGCTTAATTTTTTATCAGCTGCAAGTCACGGCGACGCGACCCAAAGACCAACTTTGGCTCTGGCATTGGGCCAAAAGTGGGCGTGACATCGCAGATTGTGTGCGGCGATGAAAGCCGCGGAAAATGGCGAAGGAAAATGGCAACGTTTGGCCTACAACAATTTTCTCTTTCCTTGTTTTTTTTCTTTTTTTGTGAAACAAAAGCGCGTACATTGAACTTTTGAGTGGGGGAACAATGAGGAAGGGGCTGGCGGATCAGGTTGGCTGTAATGCGCCCAAGTGGGCGTGGTGGGTCCTCCGTATGCGTCAACGTAAATAGTTCGTGTTCTTGGGGGAGAGAGGGAGGAGCGGTAGGAGCGGGAAATGGCAAACAGAAAGACAGCAGGCAGCAGGCAGCAGGCAGTTGGCTGTTGGCACTCTGGCAGTGGAAACGGACGCGGAGGGCAGCACCAGAAGGTAGTCGGCAGTCGGCAGTCAACAGACAGACAACAGACAAGTGCACCCTTCTTCCTAATGAAGCCAGCCAAAAACACGGGCCCAGACACAATGTCTGCCCATGTTTTTGTGCCGAAAAGTGCATACATGCTGCTCGCTGTCGGTATGCTTGCACTGCAAATAAAACGATGAGCTCTAGACGTCTTCAAAATTACATTTTCCAAGTTCTTTGGCATTTAATAGATAAAACATAATGGGAGCACGGTTTTTCTGGCTCTATAAAATGTATCATTCGGCTTTACAATAACTTTTCTCTCAGTGCCTGGGACTGCACCCAGCAATCGCAATCTGGCAGTCATCTGCGAGGCGTACACACTTGTCAGCCCGGCCCAGGGCAACCCGTTAGACACTGTTGACAGCCGGCGCACAAGGTGCAAGAGGAGATGCCGAAGCGGCGGCCAAGAGGGATGGCAGATTGAAGGAGGCTTCCGCCCCCTTGGCATACCTGGCCAGAATGGCAGCGAGAGGGGGCGCAGCGGCCGCTTGACAACTATCTGTCCGTTTGCTTGCCGGCTGTTTGGCTTTTAGTGCACTTGCCAATTGCCTGACCTAGAAAGTGGCGCACAGCAAACAACCTTTCCCCATTCCCATTCTGCCCCTGCAGCACTCGCCCTGAGTCATTGTCTGCTTTTAGTGCACTTTTGCACGTTGCTTTTTTGTGTGTGGCCGTTGCTGTATTTATGGCTTTGGCTTTCAGCGAGCTGTAAATCTGTTAAGCCCTTGAGTGCCACGCTTTTGTGCGGGCACAAATTAATAAAATTTTATGGGGCGACGACTTGCATTTATTATGCTAATTTCCCGTATCCATCCGTGTTGCACCCTCCTCCTCCTGCTGTCGTAGCCTAGGATCAACTTGATTATGGCTTATCAAAGCTATTGGCGCTTTGGCAATTGCAATTTCATTTTATGTCCGCGTGTGTCCGGGAGGTGGCATTAAAAATGCAAAAGTGATTATCTCTAATGGCAACGCATGCCGGGCGAGGGTGATGTTTGCGCCGGAATTCTGATTGAATTGACGGTCCGTCCCCCACTAAGTGTCCTGGGTGTCCTGGTAAATGCCTCATTGAAAAGAATTTGATCGCGGCAAAGCGAACAATAAACATTCCGTTCGAGGGAGACCCCAAAATGGCATCAGTGTCGCATCCATCTAAAACTCGCCTCCACTCCACTTGAATTCGCTTAGCCGCAGACAGGCAGCGGGATTGCAACAAGAGCGTCAATGCAAATCCGCACAATGCAAATTAATATAGCATACTTAACGGGGAGCGGCAAAGTTCGCCTATTTTGTGGCTAGCACATGATGATTAACTACCCTGTAAGCTATGACTAAGAAGGGTATTTGAGCGGGACATCATATACTAGCAGATCCTAGGGAGAATTCTCTTTTAAGTGTTTATTAATTAATAAATGTCATTTTAACACATTTTTTATTTAAAGAGGACAATATCGATGAGACATGATGATTAGTAGTCAAAACTTATGTATATTGTCAACCCTGCAGCTTAATTTTAGATACGGTGCTTGTGTTTCTGCAAACTGCTGAAGTGCCACTTGATTTATGTGAAGTAAATGTAATGCTATTATAGTTATCATAGTTTCTAGTTATTTTAAGCAGTCAGATAAATACAAATTCATTAAAATCGGAGTCTATAAACCTCCGAGAAATGATTTACCTTGATGACAAAATTAACCTGACATTGCAAAATGTACCTTATTAGATTTATTACCATATACTTTAAAGCATTTTTACTATAAGACATATACTCTAAGCTTGATCTATCAGTAAACCCCTTTGATACCCCTTTTTCCCAAGCTCCCTGCTACTGCTGCCATTTGACTGTTGCTCGCCGGTAGATTGACACTTTCCATCAAAGCGACAGCTGAGGCCGCTACAGTTGCACATTTGATTTGGCTTTGTTTGTTTGCCCGATCCTCTGCTGTCTGCCACTCTCCCCCTCAAATTTGCCACAGTGAAAATTTACCACAAAGCAGACACACTCACACACACACTATACAGCTTCCGCGCGTCCTTTGTTGTTGTTTATCAACGTTGACAAATCTTCATGTCGCCTGCAATATTTTTTGTTGTTTGGCTTTGTCGCTGTTGGTTTTGTTTGCTTATGCCCGGCACTCTCGCTATTTTTCATTAGAGCTCTCTCGCATGCGGTTAGATCCGAGTGGAGGAGGCAGCAAGGTGCGGGGACGAAAGAGGATTTGGATTTAATTTATTTAAATGCTTATCACGAAAGGCTTAAATGTTGTTTTGCCTGTTGCGGCGGCGACGCTCGAAAGCGGCTTATGAAAAAATGAATTTCAGACAGGAACTTTCGGGGGGAAGCAATCAAGCCCAAAAAGGGGGAAGCCTCCGTCACCGGTTTATATATATGGCTTAATTAAGAGACCCGGACAGAAAAGAGAGAGAGAGAGAGAGTGAGGACCACAAGACAAGACAGGGGACAAGGCCACAGATGGACGGGCAGAGGTGGGGAGCCAGCCAAGTCAACCGCAACAAGGGAAAATCCCTCTGCCAGTGCCCCGAAAACTGTTACGTTCAATTAATTATTCAAGTGAAAATTCTCATATCCTGCACTACATGCGAAATAAGTTCGACAATCGACAGCTGTTGTTGACCTTACCCCAAGCGGTCCTGGTGCCTGTCCCAGTCTCCAGTCTCCAGTCTCCAGCTCCTTGCCCGTCTTGTGTTTACTGTGGGCCACAATTTATGGTTGCAAATTGTTTTGCACCCGAAAAAGGTTACGGTGCGGATGAGTAACATATTCGGCTGCTGAAAAGTCAAAGGCTGGCATCCAAAGGTCCAACTGTTACGGCCACTGCTTTGCATGCCAAACGAGGATCTTCCCTCGCCCCCCCTCCGCCCCCAGATGTTGTTGATGATGATGATTGTAATCCGGTTTGTAAGTTATGTGCTGCTTAATTGAGTTCACATGCACATGACCTGAATTCTTGATTGCCCAAGCCCGAGACCGAGCCACAGCGAGAGCCAGAGCCGAAGCCTAAAGGAGCTGGGATTCTCCTCGAAAAACCAAAGGCAAATCCCTTTCCATACCCTTAATTCCAATTTGTGTCTGTGTGTGTGGGGTCGCGTCAGGTGTTCTGACTGCTGATGAGGCCACAGCACGTGTTGCCCTCAATTTTCCGGGGGAGGAAGGCTGTGGGGTTGGGTTGGGTTCAAAGAAGATCCTGGCTGTTTCCACAGATAGGAGCCGTTTAACCTGCAAGTTGATTTCACTTATCCCCTTGCAGCGCTCCCTTTATTACGTAATTCAGCTGTAGTTTGCCTTGCCTCCGAGGCTCCTCTTTAAGTGGGAATACAATCTCTTAATTTTCGTAAATCTGCACATCATAATTTATTTTAATTGCCCCTAAGACCGCCTGTGAAGTTGCCCAATATTCCCCCCACTCCCCTCTGTCTGGGCTGCCGTAAAAAATGACCCAGACTTTGTTTGGATTTGAGAGAAAATGTGGGGAAATGGCCAAGGAAAAGCAATTTATGATAGCCACATGGATTGTTTATGATGTCTGGGGCGGCTGTGGAAATTTACGTGAGCCGAGTTCTCTCCGAACTCCCGAAACTCCGGAAAAAAAGGTGGAAATCTTGCAATCTAGAGAACTTTTGTTGCGGAACCCGGTAGATAAATGAAACTAATTTAGTGAGCAGCTCCTCTCCTGGGAGCCAGAAACAATCTAAGCCGAGGCAGAAAGGCTTAAAATCATTTGCCCGCAAATATCCCCCGAACCAGACTAAAAAATGGTATACCCAAAAATATGTAAATATGTGCACCTGGCGCACTCTGAGCCCGGTTCGGGGCCTGTTCTCGGCGTCCTTCTCCTCCGATCTAAGCACAAATATACTTAAACTTTTGTGGGGGGGTCTGCGGTAAGTTTTTCGGCTGCTGAATGCCGGAGAACTTTCCCCGCTCCACTCTAGTCATTCCCGGTAGATGGAAAACTGTTGCTATTTTGGCAGGCAACTTTTCCATGGTGGGCGCTGAAGCCTCGCAACAGCATTTGACAAATGCCGGCAAGACGGAAAGGACACACAGGACAATGCCAAAGGTGGTTGTTGTGGCTGCGTTGCGATGCCCCAGAGGCTTTTGCACGAGGCTTTTAATAGTTTGATGTATGAGAGGCTCGTCCTGCTCCTCCACCTCCTTCCCTCGTTCCACATATGCAAATTTTTCCGAGAAGGGTTTGCCTGCCATTTCCTCCCCCTCTCTTAAGAGTGTGTGTGTGGAAATTAACACAAATGTATTTAGTTTATACGCAAATATTTCATGTCCGTGTTTGGGGTCCTTAAAGGTGGTCCCGTCTAATGGTTGTCCCTGAGTAATGGCTTTCTGGGGTTAAGGGCAAAAGTTTTGAAGCTAATTTTAATTTCCAAGCCAGGGAAAAATGCGAAACGAATGGTTTATTCATTAGATTTCATTTTAGGGGAAGTATTTATGATATTACCAACGTGTAATAGGAACTCATTAAATCTAGTTTCAGTGGATTTATATTCTAAAGAATTAAATTTGCCCCTGCAACACGCTTTAAATACATATACATATATTTAAAGGAATTTTATTTTATTTGCAACCTTAAAGTTTTAAACAAAATGCGTTGAATCCGGTGGAGAATGTTTAATCGGAAAGCATCTGGCTGTTGTTGTCGCTGGCAAATAATGAAGACAAGTTCAAAGCAAACATAAATAAAATTGTTAACATTCTCTCGCTAGCTTCGCCCCTCCTCCTTTCTCCCCCTTTTTCCCCTTTCCCCCTTTCCCCCATTATCTCGCACACGCCCCAACAATTGAATTTGCCGCGCAGAGTGCGAGAACACCAAATTTCTATACATAAGTATATTTCTAAAAAAAAAGTAAATAAATAAAATAAAAATACATCTAACAAGAGACCGGGGGAAGACAAAAACTTTTTCCTTTTCGTTTGCTGGCAAATGAAATTCGCTCGTTTGATGTGAGCACGAGCTGTTGCGAAGCCCCCAAATATCCCCTCCGATCCATCCGTGTTCCTTTTCAGTTGAGTTCAGTTTTTGTATTCCCATTTTTTCACGTGCTGCCTTGGCTTTGGCTCTGGCTCGGGCTCTGGCTCTGGCTGCTTTCACTTTGGGCGTCGCCTTGTGCAATTGTTTGAATACTTTTGCAGCGCATTAAATTAGTTTCGTTTGAGTTAACGTGCCGAGACGGGATCCAGACTCAGACTCAAACTTGGACCCGGGATGGCAGCAGAACAGACTCTGACTCTGACTCTGACTCTGACTCACTCTGAGTCAGACAAACTTATAATCATGTCAGTCAAAGGCAGCGCAAGGAATTTGCTGTATGTGCCCGTGCCCCTCCTGTTTTTTCCCGCTCTGCGCACGGAGCATATCCTTCGGCTGTCAAAAAGTTGATGGCAGGACCCCTTGCAAAATGCCGCAAGAAATTAACCAGCTAAATAAATAAAATAACAATAGTGAGAGGAGCAGCAGAGGTTGGCTTACAAGGGTTGAAGTCGGTTCTTTGGGGATATTTCTTGCTATTGTATCAACTCAGCAAGAAACCATTTAGAACAGTAAAATAATGATTTTTATTGATTCTTGCGGTTGAAATATTCCAACAAGATCCCTTTTAAATATTATCTTTCTATGCCTTTCAAGCTCTCGTTTCAAGTTTTGGCACAACTATGTGGAGTGCGAGAAAAATATTAAAAACAGCAATTGACTTTAATGTAAACGCTGCAGCACCAGCCAAGAGCCACTTGGGCAATAAAAGTGTCGAACAAAGTCGAAAATACGTTCATAATTCCTGGCACAGCTCCTGCAACTCCCCGCTTCCCTTTATCCTGCCAACCTTCAGCTAATGCCTTAATGCGCAGCAACAATAAATGTCCAATGCTCAATGAAGCCGAAAGTTGAAAAGCTGAAGCTGGAGCTGGAGCTGGAGCTGAATAGCTGTGAGCGCCGAACGGCGACCGGGAACGGCGGCAGCCAGACGATGGGCTCCTTGGAAAAGTGCAACTATTTGGCTGCCACAGCATCCTGGCATTGTTGCAAGGATTTTCCCAGAAGCCATTGAGCTGGTAATTGAAAAGCGAACGAACGAACGAACGGCAGCAATGGCAGCCAATGAAAGGCCGAATTAAAGCTGTTGACATACAAGCCGAGACTGGGGCCAGGGCCAGATCTTGTCTCGCAATCCCCGGCAAGATTATAAACTTGTCGGATTGCGGAGGTCTTAAATGCAGAGGAGTGCAAACTTTGAACCCGCCACAAAAGTTGTTTATATTTGTTTTTATTTGCTACTCTAATTGAAGTGCCATTTGCCGCGGGGGTGGCGAGCACACAACCCTTATGGCAAAATTATGCAATTTTCATAATGCTCGCTCCCCTTGATTGAGATCATTTGCTGAAGATATCGCCCCGGATCCGGATCCGTACCGGACCCTTTTTTGCGCTGCCACGCGGCGGCACTGTTGCGGTTTGAGGGCTGCTGAGCAATTTTCATAACTTCATTTGCATTTAATAGAAGCTCTCCCCCTCCGCCTCTGTTTTTTGCTGAGCAAATAGGAATAAGAAAAATTAAACAAAATTGTTTGCCTCGTTTCGGCATATTTTCCCTTTTCTATTTTCGGTTACTTTTTGGGAATGGCAACAACAGCAACGCATGTCACCATCAAATAAATCACTAAGCGCTGTGACAGTGTCAAATGCCAGGAGACGAGGGGTAATGAAGGGGAGGGATAGGGCTAGGGATAAGGGCGGTATAGATCTGAAGGGTGCTACACTGAAATATAAGATTTAAACTTTGATTGAAAATTTAAAACAAATTTCAGCAATTTCTTAATTATGTTTTGTGTATTTTTGGGAGATTATATGCATGAAAAATTTAAATTATATTAAATTTCATATATTTAAAACAACAGAATCATTTATTTTTTATAAACTGTGATTTTTCCCAGTGACTGGGAACTCGAACTGCTGCGGATGTTGTCTCAGTTGGTAGGCGCGCAAAGGGGACAATGACCGCTCATCCAGTCAACCGCCCAGCCGCCCAACCACCCTGCTTAACCCTCCCTCAGCCCATCCAGCCTGCACCTTAACCCCCTGTTGCCGTGCTGCGTCACTTCATTGTTGACATTTAACGTGTTCGTGTTTGGCGTGACAAGTGACATGCTGTGCCCGAGCCAGTGTTTCAGTGCCTGTGACTGCGTCCGTGCCCGTGCCCGTTCCTGTTCTTGTCCCAGCGACCAACTGTTGAGGTTGGGTTCGCGTTCGGTGTTGGGATCCCGAAAAAGGGTTGATATGTACGTACGAAAAACGCTGTTGGCTGGCACAAAAGGTAGCGTATAATTGCATAAATATGCAAATTAGTGAGTCAAAAGGAGGCAGGGAGCGGGGACGGGCGGCAGGAAGGCGGCGCAACTGATGGGCTGCCTTGACGCATTGTCGCCCCCAATGTCAACGAGTGTCGCCAGACAGACAGACAGACAGGCCCCTTCCTATTGGGCACGCACTCTTAACAACGCCGCCGCCACCCACCACCCACCACCCACCAGCCAGTCGTTACACCCAACCACCTGCAATCCCGTTACCTCAGGATGTGCGAGGCGCTCGAGCAAAAATCTACAGCATACTTTGCAGCTGCAACCAAGTGCACTTGCCTGAATGCCTGCCTACAGACGAGGTCGAAATACTAGTGCGTTTCATTGGAAATACTGTCAAGTTACTTGCTTAATTATTTTTGAAAAAATTTTATTCTGAAAATGGAAGCAGAATAAGTATTAAGTTTTTCCTCTCCAATATTTCTATTCTTTTTCAAGTATTGAATTATTATCATGATGAGGCAGACTTTATTAGATTATTTGCATAGAATTACCACAAACAAACATTTGTTTCTATTTAATTGCAATTATTAGTGGTAATTGGAGAAAAACTCTATACCAAGGTCCATGAATGTAGCCTCTGGCAATAGAGAGATCCGTATATTATTTTACCCCCCAGGAGCAGCATATCAATGCTCACAGTAAAAATAAAGGGAATCGGAATGAGGGATAAGGGACGAGGGTTGCCAGCAGCCGTTGGCTTTCTTCATTGAACGGAAATGTGTCTAATTTCAATACAAAGTGACTTTACAAAAAGGAGACGGGGACCGTTGCAATGCTTCGTTTTCGTTTGTCTCTCTGCAATTGCAATTGCGATTGTACTAACAAGAGACACACATGAACACACACTCACACTCACACCCATGCAGTCTGCGAAAAAGGGATACGAAAACCCCTTAGTATTACCTTCATTTGGCAACAGTTTTCATTTCCATTTCACTGCACAAAGTGCTCTCGGGCCGGCAGTTACAAAGTTTTCCTTACCCTCGAGGAAAGAAATATTTTTTCATGGCAAAAATAAACAAAATGTTATTTATTGAAAATTGTTATAGACTTGGCCAGACAAGAATCTTAATTTTGTAGCCAAGTTGCAAGTTTCGGGGCAGCTTAAAGGCAAGGAATTTGGCATTTTTGAAGGGAAAACCCCCTGAAACCACTTCAGTTGCCAACGTTGTTGCAGCGGTGGCAGGGCAACATTATGACAAAATGTGCATTTAAGTGCAACATTTATGTAAAATGTGCGTCTGGCAAGTTTCGCCTTTAAAATATGCACAAACATCGTGGGGGTTGCAAGACTCCAGGGGCGACGTGGAAAGACGTTGAAAAAGCGCAGCTCAAGTTGGTGACGAGGAGAGCATTTTGTAAGCACCGAAAAGGGAGAAATTGGGGGATTGCCTGCCATTTGCCTCGGCAAAAGTTCAGAAATTAAGTTTGCTGACAAACGTTTGTTCGCAAATTCGAGGCAAGAGCGGAGGCGCTGCTGGTGGTGGTGGTGGCAACTTTGCCAAGGCATTTCTAAACTTAAATAAGCGCAACTTGCTACCAGAGCGGGCACATGTGCAGGTACTCCCCTCTCTCTCTCTCTCTCTCGGGGTAACTTTTCTAATGCAATTAATTTCTGCACTCAACGAGAGTAGGAGGAGGAGGGGGCAAGGACCTTCCGCAGACTGGGGAAAAAGTTTTTGGCGGCGTTGCTCTCTGTGTTTTTCGCACCCAAGTTGGCACAACGCACAAATTAGTGTGGCAGCAAAAGCAAAAGCAGCAGCAGCATGTGGCATATGGCCTGGCGTCCTTCGTCCTTCCGGAACGGGTTCCCCGTTTCCCGCCCAGCACAACCATAATGCATGTCATAATGGCTGCAACTTCGCCTCGGCCTTCGCTTCGTTCGTTCGCCTGCAAATTTGTCACACGCACAAATTGTTCAGCCAGCCTGCCTGCCTGCTATTTGATGTAATTTAAATTTTTAATTAGGCACACAAATTGTTTTTGGCGGTTTGGCAAATCTCTGACAGATTTTCAGCGCTTGTTGTGTGCAAAATGATAATGAAAATGTTTAAATATTTACCACAATTTGTAACGACAATCACACAGACTTACAACACACAGAGAGAGTGAGAGAGCGAAGGGGTGACACACACATAAATATTACGTTTCCGGTTTAAGTTGTTACTTGTTAGTGGGAAAAAAACTCTAAACTACGTTTAAAACGATGGAAATTATAAAGGTATGTACGAGTTGAATGAGAGCTATGAAATAATGATGAAATGAGTGACAAACTCTGAATGGATGAGATGTGCAGAGAGATCGAGAGACAGGAAAACATCGAGGGAACATCGAATGCAAGGCTCCAAGGAAAGGCTCCGACACTTACCTGGAAAGAGAATAGAAAATAAGAGTAAATTAATATATATTGTCATTTTAAAAGGATTTATAAAATACTGCAGTTATTAAGCCCCACGGTAGCACAACAAATGCCTTTCAATAAATTCCAATTCCCCGTCACACCTTCCAAAAATCTGCCAGATTTAATTGGCCTGCCTTATCTGGCAACGATAAACAATAAATATCACTTTTATAATTAACTCTTATGTATTTCTTGTCAATATCCCCCGCCACCGCTGAACTTTTCATATTTGCTTAAAATTATGAAGCAAAATCGTTTGCATGCCACAAAATATTTGCGTGTTAAATGAAAAACAAGCAAATCAGAATCGCTGCTGCTGCTGCTCGGAAAATGTACAATTCCAATCCCAAAATCCAATTCGTGCTAGACAAAAATATTTGCCTTGCATTGCAGCGGGTTAAATTTCGCGTTGTTTTTTTCCTCTACGATTTGTTTCAGAGTTTTGGAACATTTTTATTCGGTGTGTGTGTGTGTCGGGTATTTGTTGTTTGGTTTGCGGTTTCTGCGGGCGGCATTTATATCATATTTTTTGTTCCGTTTTTTATTTTACTTTTCGGTTAGGGTTTTCTTTTATTTTTTTTTGAGTTGGGTTTGTGTGTGTGTGATGTTGGCAGGAAATGCGCTGGCGGCGATACAGCGTTTCAATTCGTGTATGTTAATATTTATGTTTTGATTTCAAACAACGCCACCTCTGAAATATTAATGAAATACAAACACAATGTTAGCGTGTTACAGAGCTCTCGCCATAGTTGATATGCAAATAGCGAGGCGGCTGCGAGACATTGACAGGGCAAACACACACATCTACACCTGGCCCTTAAAAAAGAGAAGCCCCAGAAAATTGAAGGCGAACGGGAGGAAATGCCAAGTGGAAAGCGTGGAGTGTGGAATGGAAGTGAAGTTCTTTGTCAATTTGCCAGAGCTTAGAAGTAAAAGATATCCCGTAACAGTCAAGCGTCGCTCTGAGTGTGTTCGAAAACTTTTCTGCAGTTGGAAATTTATGCAAAGTCTATGGAAAGTCGCTTTTGCTTTTGCCGCCAAAGATAATCAGTAACTCGCAGGAGCAGCTAAGGGAGAGCCCGAAAAAGGAAGGCAGGCGCAGTTCACGACTCGTCGAGCTCCTAAGTATGCTACGAATTTTTGGTGGTTGAACTCGCACCCGCCTTAGGTCCTCCGAAGCCTTCCCCTCCGATGCCGTGCATAACAAATATTTTATTTCGAGATTAACGCTTGTCAGGACCCACTCCCAAAAGTCTGAGTTTTTTTGGGGGGAGATCTTTTTTAGGTCTTTGTGAAAATGCAACATGAACCAATGGCTTCTTTTTAGTAACCGAAACTGTGTACTCTACTTTATAACTTTACCTTTTAGAAATTTATTTAGATGTAAAATAGTATGAAATAATACATTTTAAATCACATATAGAGTGAATGTGTGTTTTAAATAAATCCCACTCTAGTTCTACATGAAATAACTTTAATCCTTCCCTGTTTTCCTTTTCCAAGTCACAATTTAAATACTTTTTGCTAGAGTATTCCATTCGCGAGTGGCGGGGACATGGACATTTTCCATTTTCAATTCGGTTTGTTGCACTTTGTAGCCTGCACGGAATGGGATGGGGAGGCCGAGAGCTGAAACAGCTGCCAGGAGCCACACCTAAGTCCTGGCCTCTGTGAGAGTGTGGGTGTGGGTGTGTGTTTTTGCGAGCACAAAGGGGCGACCATGGTGAAAGAGATAGAGGGGTAGACACGAAGGGCCACATAGACAGGCAAATTCAGCTGCAGGCCAAACAAATGACAAAGCCGGAACGGAGGATTCGGTGGATGGAGGACGACATCGGAAGCTGCTTGTCCTGCCAGCAGTCGTCGTCTCCTCGTCGCAAAAGTAAAAGTGGCAAAAAGCAAAACCGCCGCATCCTCGCACGTTTTATTGATTTTCTTCACTTGCCAGTTGCCACATGCACATGCGTCGACGACCCTGGCCCTGATGACTTCCCTGCCGCCGCCCCCCGGGCTCCTCTTTGCCCCCCATTTCCTCGGATTTTTCACGCTGCTTTCCAGCCTGCGCCCCATTCAAGTTGGGTTTTTGCGTACTTCCGGCGATTAAGCCGAACACGACGACGACGACGACGGCGACGTCGCGCCATTTGTTTGTAAATTATTTAATGTTACGCTTAAATTTTCCGGCTCAGCACAAGCAGCAGCAAAATCAGCTAACTGAGTGAAGCTGCAGGAGCTGTAGCTGATGCTGATGCTGGGAGCTGCTGCTGCGGAAATGTCTCCCCAGCTCGGGGTGTCTTTGAACTTTTGTTTCGCTTTATGTGTCTGACTGGCCAGGACAGGACAGAGTCCCGCTGCAGTGGCTGGAAGCCATGCACTGGGCTTCAAAATGGGCAAACCTAAGCAAACAATAACAGGCTTAAAATGTTTGCTATCGAGGATACTCATAAAAGCATTCATTAAACATCTATAAGTTTATGTACAAAGCAGGATAAGTCTTCTATTGTGTGGTGAAAATACTGATTAATAACCTAATCTTCTATTAATAAGGTGAAACCAAAGACTATTTAATAGCAAGATACATAATGAAAACACATTTCAATTGCCAAATGCAGGAAATGTATTGCTATTTTTCAAGAGAATCTGGTGGAAGCATAAAAGTTAAGCATATCAGTTAAATTAATCCTTAAGCTCTTTTGATCTTGGTTTACTACTAATATATTTCTATTCGTGATCTTAATTGGTCCCTAAAACATTTTCCTCAGTGCTTTTGCTGCTTTCAGTTTCATTTTTCGCATTCTGCATGTGTCCTTTGCTGGTGTCCTTTTAACTGCTCGTCCAGTCGCAGTCCCGGCCCCAGTCTCGGTCCCTGTACCAGTCCCCATTCCCATTCCGATTCCCATACCAAAATACCAATTGCAGACTCGGGGGCCAGTTGAGTTCTGGCCAAGAGCAGCCGCTATAGCGCTTATGTCTTTTGTTGTTCCATGGATTTGCTGCTTCCTTTGGTGCCTTTGCCTGTACGTTCTCGAGTGGTATTTAACATTATCTGCTTGAGTACATGTTGCGGTATTTGCAGCAGACAACAGTCGGGAGATGCGAGAAGGAGCCGCAGGACACAGCACCGGGGGGCGGTGGGCGGTGGCGATGGACTGTGGGCGTGGACAAGGACACGCCGACATTTGCACTCCCATTTCACCCGGCGTTCCTTGTTCCTTGTTCTTGTCCTTGTTCCTTGTTCCTTTTTCCCCGTATTTCTTTCATTTTTTCTCGTCCTTTTTGTGTGTTGTATTTCGCCCGTCTGCGTTTCCGGCTGTCGCCATCTTTTTTGCCTGAACTGAAGCCGCTTATCTCTGGTTATGTTTTCTTACATTTTTGCCCATTGTTTGCTTTTGATTTGATTGTTGGCAGTGCGCTCTGTGCTAACTTTTAACGAAATGTCTACAAAGGATAAGGCCGGAGGAGAGAGCGGCTACGTACACTCGCATGTCTCTCAGTCTGTCAGATTCACAAGCGCCGCCGCTGCCTTGGCATTTGTCGGCATCATTTTCCGTCTGACTAAATGCACTCCTCCTGCTCTCCTGTGGCGTATATCTGAAGAGTGCCAGTGGCATTCCTTGGGTTCCTTCTGCCGGATTTATCTTCTGTCTCGGCAGCAGAATTAAAAGCTAATTAATTATGTCCTCAGCTAGCCAGTTAGTCAGGACGACGACATCATCGCCGTGATTTATTTTTAGCCAAGGAGCGGCGGGGCAGCAACAGTTTGCTGATTGAAAATGCCCGTCACAAGTCTTGAATTTCAATAACTTAAAAAAATATTATTTACAAGCACTTCTTCCCTTTCGTAAGGGTGCAAGTCCAACCACTTGACACCTTGGCAACCAAATTTGCTTTTCCTTTTTGCGTTATTTTGAGATACAATAAATCTTCTTCGGTTTCAGTTGCAAACAGATTGCTGGGATTTGAGATATATCAAAGAGGAGTGGCAATAGAATTTTCAGCTGCCAGATATCGCATGACGGGGGGAGAGACAAGATAGCAGGGAAATCGGGGAAAGCAGAGACAGATAGATGGATAGGCAAGCCGATATAAGGCAGCAGATTTAAGGGATTTATGGACAAAGCAAAATCCCGGAAAAAAAGGAAAAAAACATAAAGGGTCTCAAAGTCAAGAGTATATACATTTCTGCATAAGTCCCAATTAGTTGGGGTTGCAGCAGAAGCAGCAACAAGGATCCTGCAAATGTTTATCATATTTGTACAGCCAAGGGAAATGCTTGGGAAATCCCAAGAAAAATACCTGACTGGGAAAACTTTCTGCGGAAAATGACTCACAGTTGCGGAGGGTTAACACCGCAAAATGTCAATGTTGTGTGCCATTTATTTGAAAAGTTGAAGGAAAAAACGGAACCAGAAAAATAACGAAATGGAAATGTTGTGCATTTTGTTGCATGTCCTGTGCTTTCATTACTCGGGCTGTGATTTTTACCTCGGGCTTTATTACTTTATTTGCAGTCGCATAACAAAAGCATAAAAGAAGCAACAGCCAGCCACGGCGAAGAAAATGGCAATTTCATGTCAATTGTCAATAAGCTGCAAATGAAATGAAAATATTGTATATAGAAAACATTTTTGTGTAGAATTCCATGTTGCCCGAATGTTTTTTGTGTGTTTTGTGTTGCGTTTTTACGACTCGGCGCCGAACAAAGACAAGAGCGGAGCGGAACGAAAAGCGAAATATGCTGGAATTTATGCATATTTTATGTTTTGCGAACAGCGAGCAAAGTAAGGCACGTAACACGCATACGACATGTGGCACTTTCCAGGCCAACATTCGAGGGGAAAAGGTGTTTTTCCTCCTTCTCTCCCTCTGCTGCCTGCTGTCAAAGTCATGTCAAGTGCGTGAGCAAATATCAGCCATAAATGCTCAAGATCCGGAGGAGGCCAAGACAAAAAACAAAAACATAACACCAACTGATGAAATGCTGAGATTGGTTTATGGCTATTATTGTTGTTTGCTTAGTTTTAAATAAAAATCACAACCTGCCACACTTGAAGCTCAAGACAAACACTCTGCGCTTAAACCTGAATCCGCAGCGAAGTGAAGCGAGAAAGAGAAAGGGTTCGGCAAAAAGCAGAGACAACACTTGAAGCCAAGCCAAGTGCCCAGACAGACTCGGCCGGGCGGGAGAAAGGTGAGGTGGATAGTGGTGTTCTCTGCTTGTGTTTCATGCGCCATTTGGCAGACAACAAGAGTGGAAGAGTTAAGGGAACAGGGGAGGAACCATCACCATCACCATCACCATCAGCAGCAGCATCAGCAGCAGCATCAGCAGCAGCATCAGCAGCAGCATCAGCAGCAGCATCAGCTGCACTTGAAACAACGTCGCACATGTTTCAGTCCCGCTATATCCTCCCTATATCGCCCACTTTCGCCTCGCTACGTGCCCCGCTTCATTCTCTCTTGGCTGCCGTTGCACTAATGAAGTCTCAAAGGCGCGATTAAAAATGTAACTTGTGCGCAAGATAAAAAAAAAAAACACTACACAGAAGTGGCAGCTTCAAGGGTGAAGTTTTTAATACCCTGCAGAATAATGGCTCCCTAAGCATTGGCAAGTAATAGTCTGTGCTGGTCTTCTTGGATTTGAAGTGATGAAGTATTAAAGAATTGAAACTATTTAGTTAAATCTGCAAATATTATATATATTTTATCATCATAAAAGGGATAAAGGTATATTTGTAAGTTATATTAAAATTATTTGGATAAATTTATTATTTATCTATTTATTTAATCATTAATCGCTATGTTAAGAAAATGCAATCTGCTCTGAAATAGTACCTCAAAGCTTTCCATTTATTTTCGGAACTAAAGTACCCTCTTCCAGGGCATCGTGCTATAGCACTACGCTTAAGATTCAGAGAGTCAGCATAGTCGTCACATGCAAAACGCAGATAAAAAAGCAAACATGCCGTTGGCCAGAAGGGGCGTCGGCGGAGGAAGTGGGCGGGGCTCGTTGGCGTTGATGCGCTGCCAAAGTGCTGCTTCAACACTTTCAGCCCTACTCTCCTCCTCCGACTGGGAGAAGGAACTAGATTCCAGCTGGCCAAGCCAAGCCAAGCCAAGCCAAGCCAAGCCAAACCAAACCAAACCGAGCCAACTTCAAATGAAGTAAAGACAAAAAGCTGTAGCACATTTATCACAAAGTCGCAGTCAAAAGGATATGGACGGGCGGCGGAGTGGTTGGCTGACTCGGGTCTGATTGGAAGTTTGTTTTGCTGTTTGGGTGCTTAGTGGTTGAAGGACGAAGGGTTTAGCAGGCGATCCTAGTGCTCCGATACCCACTCCGCCCCTTCTCCAGGACATTCTCCTGCCGTTCTTCTCGTATAGATTGTGCGCGCGCCCGAGACGCATGACATTGAAAAATTTATTGCACGCTAGTGAGTTGGCCAGCTGAAAATTGGAGAGCTGCTACTGCTGCTGCTGCTCCTGCTAAAGGAGCTGGAAAACCCGGGGCGACTTTTCCAGGGGTTGTGTCAATGTCAATGTTCTGCCGCCCAGGGGGTGGCTACAACTACTCCTATATATTCCGCCCTCATCCTTTGGCCTCCTTGGCATTTAACACCTCACAGCGAGGGTGGTGCAAGCAGAAATGCAATTAAAATCGTATTTTTTGTCGCTATTCATTTTGAGCAAAGCCAGCAGATCTTGACATTTGCGTGATAAATGGAATAACAATCAGCAGATGAGATAAGTTCTCTTATCTAGTTCAGGGTGTCGAAATACACAGAGACAGAAATCTCGGGGGTTTTTGGAACTCGTAAAAGAAGCCTCTAAAGGTATTTAATGCAAATATTTAAAGAATAAAAACGGATTGTTTTATTTTAAAGAAATAACGAATTACAAATTACCAATATCATTAAACCAAATTTAGTTGTTCAAGGGAAGTGGTTTCCCTTTCACTTTTACCCAATGCCAAAATACAATAAAGCTTAGTGATGCCTCTACAAAAATGTAATAGGTTCGTAGGAAAGGATTAAAGAGCAATATCATATTTACAATTTTAAAATAATTGAATAAATATTTAGAAATTTTTAAAAATTGTTTACCCATTTTTTTTAGCTTTTTATATAATAATTACGAACTTACAAAGTATTTCTCCCTGTACACCTTTTGAGTCTTTCGTGTTTTCTCCGTTGTTTGCCGCTCGAGCACAGCTGTAAAATTACACAGGTTGCTGTTAGCATTTTCCCTCGGCTTTTCATCTGCGAAATGTTAAATGCATTGACTGTGAAATTCGCAATCCTTTCACACACACACAGAGATACATATAAAGGCGCATACATTCGCAAGTATATTTCACGCGCCAACGCAAATTTGAAAGCGAAATTCCGCTCGCACGGCCTTTCTCTTTCTGCACCCCTTTGACTGCTTTCTCTCCTGTCTTTTTTATATATATTCCCCTTCCTATTCCTCCCCAATTTTCCTACCCTTTCCCTTTTCCCTTTTCCCTTTTGTTTTTTGTGTCTATTTTTCGGCATTTAAATGTTTTACGGTGTCGTTTCCCTCGCTCTCAGTTGTTCATTCATTTCGTTCGTCGGCATCCCTGGCTCCTGTACCGCCAACGCTCCTCCCCCCAAACACCTCCCCGGCGGCTGTCTGTTGTTTGCGCCTCTTCAGCGGGTTTTAATTGCGTTTGTATTACAACACACAGGCGAAACAACAGCCAGGCAATGGCAAAGGCAATGGCAATGCCAAATGGCGATGGCAATGGAAATTTAAAGCATTTCACAAACCCAACTCCCGCCCCTTTGGCTGCTCTTGGCTCTCCAAAAAGTTTATTATATTTCAGTTGAGCCTGATTTTTCTGCTGTTGCGCTTTTTACTGGTCTGCTGCTGCTGCTGTTGCTGCTGCTGCCTCCTTTTGCTAAATTAACTTAATTGTTTTTGCATGGAATTAATTTCATTGCATAAATTTACACCTTGCCAAGGAAGGAGGGATTCCCCTTTTCTCTCGGGCTCTCCAGCCCCATCAGCTGTCAGCTTAAAGTGTGAAATGCGGCACCATTCGCATAATTTACCAGCCAACTGAAAAATTCTCCAGTCAGCCACTTGAAGGCCAAACAATTAATTATTATGTGCCAGGAGATGGAGAGCCTGCCTGCCCGCCTGCCTGCTGCTCTGTAAATATTTAAATGTCTCAAATTAATGAAAAATACATTTCTCGAATAGCGAAAATATTATCTTGGGGCTCAGATGCCACCCCTCCTTGGACATTCCACTCGAAAGTTTAATGAGTTCATTTATATGCCGCATTTGCGCTTAAGCTTCTCCAGAGAAAAGCTGCCTGTTGTTGCACTTCATGGCCAGCAGCGAGTCACCTAAGCTTCCAACTATTTCTTAATGCCTTATAAGTAAGATTTGCTCTATTTTTTATACGGATAAACTTCCCTTTTCTTTTTTTGTTAAGCATTTTTGTCCTAAGCTTGGCTAATTTGCATAGATTTGGGGTCTATATATATATATATATATACATAAAAAAAGAAGAATAAATGAATGAATAATGGCTCGAAAAAAGATATTACTCAGTTGTTGAGCTGAAGGGGCATTAAAAACGAGTTGCAAGTGTGGGTTAAGCTCTCATTTTCCCTATTCTCTTTTACGATTGTCTGTTTTCATTCGGTTGCCGGCTCCCGGTGGATTGGGTTTTCCACAAATCCCCCAGGGACTTTGCACACATAATTTTCACTTAGCAGCTAAAAACCGATTTCCATTCTCATTTGTTTCGATTTCCCAAAGTCTGCCGGCATGAAGCAATCCGAGCCCCAACAAGCTCAACCAACAATCAGCATAATTTCGGTTTATTTATAAAAAGAGAGGAAATCCAGCTTCAAATGCCTTTCAATTTATTTTTTACTTCAAATGCCGCTGCTGATGACACAAGGCGCCCACGAGCAATATAAATGTCCTTGTACATAGTATACAACATATATCAGCATGTATGAGAGGACCTTTGGAAAAAGCAACCTGAGCATTTAGAAAAGTTAACAAGGATTTAAAAGGTTTTTGCTGTCAGACACACACAATAAGGATGTGCTGCAATGCAGCTGACAATAAAAAATTTGTCCATAAATAAGACGCGCAAATTGTCAGCGCCCCCGGCCCGGCCCCTCATATGCGATTAAGATCCTTGGCGAAAATATACTTATATATATTTTCATATACAAGGAGAAATATGTTTATCGGCGACCCACCCCGTTTCAGCCTTTCGGTGACATCGCAATTTTCTTTTTATGCCTCTTACTAAATTTTCATTTTGTAAATGAAATTTCTCCGTTTTCTTTTCTTTTTTTTTTTTTTGTGTTCTTGTTGGCGCCATCAACTTTGTCTTCTAGTTTATCTTCATTTTTTAGAATTTTTTCTTCACTCTCGTTTAATTTTGTTTATGTCAACACATGTCCTCGGCAGCTGGCAGACGCCTCAAACGCGTGCATGGAAAGCAGTTTAATTTCATTTCAATCACGCTAAAAGCAAAACATAATAATTTCTCAAGCTGTCTGGAGTAATAAGAGAGGGTGGTGTTCCTGGAGGCAGGAGTCGAGACCCTGGGAAAGTGAGAAATAATATAGCCACTTGAGTTGCCTTTGCCACCGGCTTTCCTCTGTCGAAAATTCATAAATCACTGGGATTTGCTAGAGTCTAAAGGGAATGCAACTTTACATTTGTCTGGGATCTGGCTGATATTATTGTTTCAAGCTTTAGGGATTTCTCAACTAATAGAAATAGAAGTTCGATGTCGAACTATGAATTTCTTTCCTGTATACAAGTTATATTTTAAAATTTACTAAATACGAATCAACATTATTAAATATCTGAATTCAAGTTAAATTTCAATGCCATTCACAAGTGTATTTACCCTTCGGTAATGCCTGCTCTCTATTAAAGTTCCTCTCCCAGTTTGGTCCCAGTTTTTTGGGATTGACCTAGCCAACCATAATATATGGTTTATCCCACAAAGATATGCAACATTTTGGGCTATTGATGGAAAAAGGTTTGGGTCTTGGCCCCCTGCCGACGACTACTCCTGTTGAATTATTAATGAAGCTTCCAAATTGTGTGTGGCAACAGCATATGGTTTTTGGTTCAAAATCAGATGCCGCAGCAGCTAACAAAAACATCCTTCGAACACTTAGCTGGCGACCGTGATGGAGCTTGATTCCTGGATCCTCAGTTTAAATAGAAAAGGGATTACTTTTTAGCCCGACCTTGAGGAATTCCGTGAGGAAATTTCATTAAGCGTTATTCCGTTGTTGGCTTTAAATGTGTGTATATGTTGCCGTTGTAGCAGGGCAAACAAGGCCTTAATTAAATTAACACAACAGACCACATACTCCTGCAGGCACATACACAAGCGATTGCAGGATCAACCACTCCGCACACACACACACACACACACACACATGCAGGCCCAACAATATGGGCGTGTTTGTGGGCAGCAAAGTAAGCAATTTCAGCGAGTTTTGTTGCCTTTTTTTCACGATTTTCAGGCATCCTGCTGGATGATTTTCATATATAATTGCACGTAGCCGTGTGTGTTGGTGATTTTTTGTTGTGGATGTGGAAATATGTGAAAATTTCCTGTCAGTTGGTCGTTGCAGTAATGTTGTTTAAACATATTTTTGATTACAGAATTTGCCAGACATTCCTATTTTCTGTTTAATTTCTTAATTTAACACCTAAACCCTTTCGTCCTTTCAAATTACAGTTTTTTTACCAGCAGCTGCCCCAGTAAATTCTTCAACTGTTTCTTTAATTGTTAATGCAACTGTTTTTAATAGTGTTGCCACAACTCTTGTTGTTACTTTAGCTGTTGCTTTCCTGCTTCTGTGGATTATGTTGTTGCCGCTGCTGCATTTGCCACTCTTGCACAGGTCCTGTTGCTCCCTTTGTTTGCTCCTGCTGTGCATTAAAAAGCCACTTTGCGGCTTCCTGTGGTCACCGCCCACTTTTGGCATGCGCTCCACGGCGACCTCGTGTAAATTTGTGGGCGTCGAACTTTAAATCGCCTCCGGGCAGAGTTTGCCTTAACGGGAGGGGGGAGAATTGGTTTTTTATTTGCATTTTTGTGTGCCTTTTTTTCCTTTTTTTTGTTAAGGCCAACCCAAGCCCACCCGACCAACCACCTGACCAACCGACCGCCCACATAACGACGACGACAAGTGCATGGGCATAAAAAGGTAAGAACAGGCCATCGGCTTTATGCCTCTTATCTAATCCTTTGCAGCACAAGTTTGGCCGCTACCTTGGCGCGGGGAGGCGGACGAGTCCTTTTGGCCAGTTGCTAGCTCCGTTTTTGGCTTTTATGAGGCGTCGTAAAAACTTTTGTGGCTGTGCGCGCGCTCGTTTCGGGCTCTAAACAACAAACATGCCAACAGCGAGAACTAAAACCAACGTGCGCCTAGAAATATGCTATACAAATTTAATGCCCCAAGGAGGTTGCAGGCAAAGAGGAAGGCCCACGGGCCAGAAGTAAAGTTTATATTGTCGACGTTTTTATTGATATCGTAAAATTTGCAAAGTCCAACACGAAACCTGGTCGCCCCCTCCACTCTTTGCCCGATTTTCATGGCCCTGCCTCACAATTTGCATAGTAAATTTATGAGACAATTACTGAGCATTTTTGATTTAATGACAATTATTGTCATAATTTTCATCAAAATTGCCTGCTGTGCTCCTCCCAGTTCTCTGTTTTTGGCCTAGGCTTAGGGCTTCTTGGGCTATACTTTTTATTTTGGGTCCGTCCTACTCTTATTTTGTGCCACTTTCGTGTCTCACACAACCGAAAAAGAGAGGAGAAAAACTTTATATTTATGCGTTTTCGTGGCTCATGAATTTTGGAGCACGCTCGAGGAGAGTCAGTCAAGTCAAGTCTGAGGAGTAGAGTCGAGTCGAGTTGAGTTGAGTTGAGTTCACTTTGGGGGCTTTCTTCTGGCCATAAACTGTCTGGCCAGGCCATGTCTGCTTTTGGTCTGCTTAGCTCAGCGTTTTTGGCTTCTGCTCTCCAAAGTGGCGCAGCCCTAGTTTTGCATATTACGACCTAGGAACGGGGCACTCACGAATTCCGACTCATTTCAATTAAACAGTCACGCAATTTCCTGATAAAATTGTCTGGCACGCGGCCATAAATCAACGATTTCCACTATTTCGGGTCAATTTTGTGGATTTATTAGGCTGTGGAGAAGGTTAATCGGAAGCTAGATAAGGGCGTTAAATTCTTTTGTCGCCTGTTAGTCAATCGATTGGGGTTTTTTTTTAGAGCCGGTGCCAGGCACTTGGAATTAAGTTTCCATTTCCTGGTGAACTCAAGTCTATAAAAAGGTGAGCATTAAATGGAAAAAGATATTGCCTTAAAAAAAATTATTTTCAATCTTTGTTTCTAAAGCAGAATTAAATTATTTTACTTTTCTCTTTTATTTTTAAAAATTTCTTGTTACCTTTTCAACCAAATGACTTTCAGAGCCTTTCTATTTTTTAAATGGAATTAAAAGGGCTTTTAAAATTCATCAGCAGCGAATGCTGTTAAAATAAAACCTTAACCCCTGAAAAGAAATACAGTTCAAGTTGTCTGACCCACTCCCCGTGGGTCCTTTTCACCCCCGGGCATCAGTTTTGCGGTTTTCCCCGTCTGGCATCAATAAACCAAACCAAACGCATCTCGATTTTAACCCAGCCCCAGCTGCAGTCCCAGTCCTGGTTCCAGCCGCAATGATTCTTTTAAAAATGCAAACAAATTTCAGAATGCAGGTGTGCCATCCGCGAGATGGAATAAAAGGGGGGCGTGTTGGCGGGCAACCACTCAATTTGTCACATTTGAAATACGATGACAAACAAAAGCAAACGGCAGCCGGGCGAAATCCAATTGCATTTTTATTTGCAGAAATGCACTTGGCACTTCACTTCTGGATGCAATGCACTCTCCGTGGCAGAGAAATACGAGAAAAGGGAATAAACAGCTTTTAAAAAGCCTATGTTCCACCTCCTATATTATTGCTTTTCTTTATAAACATTCTCTTCCTTTTTTTTTTGTTACTTTGCCCTTTAGGAAAACAAGAAAATCAACTTAGAAATTATGACTCCTTGGTGAGGCTGAGCGAAAAGAAAAAATTAAACTCGCACACACAGAGAATACGAGAAACAAAAGCACAAAATCATAAAAAACATAAAATAAATGTAATAAAAACGGGGAGAGGGGGCAAAAATAAAGCCAACAATGCAATTTTCGGGGGCGTATGTGTAACAGGCCACAAAGGTCATAAAACCATATCAACGCCATTAAATGTACAACGCGTGGCAGCAGCAGCGGGGGGTGTTTGAGCCCCCATTGAATATATAGATGTGTGTGTACACAACAAGAAAAAGGGTGTAACTCTATGATGCTCCTATATGAAATGGAACTAATTGGAATGTTTTATAAAATAAAAACTCAGCAAGTGAGATCGTTACTTTGTTCTTTAGAAGGGTATTAAATTTATTTTATATTTTAAGTATAAAAAAGTATTCCCTTTTAGTTTGTTCATTTTATTTTCCAGTGCATAAACACCTCCTCATGTGAGCAGGTCTGAGCTGGGAAGCCTGGGTGGTAAACTGAAACTGAAAATCATAAAAAAGTGCGCAGCGGCGCAAAAAAAAAAGAAAAACACAACAAAAATGAAACAACAGCCAACAAACTTTTCCGGCAAGATGAGAAGCTGCCGAGAGTGCGATGAAAGGGGGGATTCAGCTGGGAATTTGCGGGGTAAATATATGTGTGTATATATGGAGGGTGTGAGATCTGCAGAACGATATACACCTTTATGGCAAAGACCCGTACACTTGTTGGGCTCTCCGGCTGTTTAGACAATGTAAACGACGACGGAACACTAAAAAAACCAAGCACACACACACTTACACGGGGGCAGAAGGAGGAGAGAGAAAAAAACTAAACAAACTGACAGCGAGGCGAAGGATATACATGGACAGGCGAAAAGGAGCAAATTCCGGCTGTGGCTGGCACTCAAGTGTGAGCACAAACAAATTTTTTACATGTGGGTTTGTATCTCTCTCTTGCCGGCGAGTGTCTGCGGCCATGTCAGCAAAATGTGGGCGCGTCAATGAAATTAAGGTCGAAAACAGAGAACAACAAAGCACACACAGGACACACAACACGAGAAGCGTTTGAGAAGGATACAGAACAATCAGCTAAAGAGTCACGGCCAGGGAGTGGGTCTGTGTGGGGACTCGGGGGCAAAGTGTAATTGGTGTAAATAAATTATGAAGCCCAAATGATCTCGATTGAATTAAAATTCAAGCTGGCTTGCACGTATATTTCTAAGGGGAATTTGCAGTTTATAAATTAAGGAATGTTAAATTAAATAATATAAGTGAAATGTCTTACTTTAAAATGCACTCAATACTTGAAGCTCAAAGTTTAAAGCCATCTACTACTACTACTACTCTTTGCAATTCAAAGAGCACCATTTGCAGGCTCTGAATGTTTGCGGCGCAGCCAAGCGAAACGTAATGAGCTTTACGTTACCCTTACGTAACGGTAATGCCCCACCGTAACGATAACGATAGCGGCAATTAGTTTTTAATGTACTTACGCGCAGCATTTGCAACTTAATTAGCTTTGGCCCTGCCTTTGGACTGCCGAAAACGAGAAGAGAGCAAAAATGAAATGGCCAGCAGGGGAAGAACAGAAAAAAAGGAAGTGCTAGCTCCACCGGAAACGAAGCTTATTATAATGCACGCAGAGCGAAGGCAACAACATTAATGGCCCAACAAAATGGCGCTGACCAGCTGACCAGCCACCACACACACCAACTTACACACATGTAGTTGTCTAGCTTTCTAGGAGGAATTAGTAGGGGAATCCCCGGCCACTTTATCATTTTAATAAGCGCATTAAAAATGCAATTTCAATGCGCTAGTTTCGCACACATAAACAAAACGATGGATAAAAAGAAAACTGGGGGAAATTTTTCGCAAAAGGAAAAGCTTGCCATATGCGCCACGCACACACATACACACACACAAACAGGTTGTGAGTGTGCATATATGAGCTTGTTTAACGCTCAAGAGGACGGGGCCACAGGAGCGACTGGAAAACGCCATAATTTATGCTTTATGTCGGCACAAATTTTAAATGGCCACCAAAGTTCCAATGGGCTTAAAGCGCATTAAGCGTCCCCCCCCCGCAACAAAAACAAAAACAAAAGGCAGTGAAAGATACAGAGTCAGAGAGGGGGGAGGGGTCGAAAAGTGAGGCAATTTCATTTTGCACTTAATAAAAATTTAATGGAGCCCACAGCCCCGCAGCCGGAAAAGCCACAGAAACACATAGGAGAGAATATATGACCTGTAAATCAGGCGAAATTGTTGCCTTAAGTGAGCTTTAAATAAAGGAAAGTAGACTCTCATATGATTTTCCACAAGATGTGGCAGCAAATGGCGGTCTTAAGCATTCCTTAAAGTATCAAATTCCGACTTGACACTTAATCAAAGAGCATCAATAAACCAGGCGGGAGTATATATTTTTACGACAAAGTTTCCTCTTGGCGAAGGCGTAAAAAAGTAAAATGGAAATGCATTTAATATGTAGGGGAAATCCTAGAGATTTATGCTTTGTAAGCTTATAAAAACCAATTCAAAATCTATAAAATATGTCACTAATACCATTCGCCAGCCAAAGCCAATCAAAAGTTTGTTCCGCTTGTCAAGTTCGTTTAAATGTTTATTAAAGCGCCCGATGACAGATTACAGGTAAGAGCAGCCACCTTTTTCACGCCCACAAACAAAAAGTAAACACTCCCCCGCCATAGTTCAGGCCTCAAAAAGGGCAAAACAGCAGGAAAAGTCAACAAATTGACACATTAAAACAAATGAGGCCACTGCCAGCCAGCCACCCGGCCAGACGACGACTGTCGACCAGCTGTCGAAACGACATGGCCAACTAATGGTGCTTGTTATAGTTCCTATAGCTCCTAAAACAAAGGCCCCACAAAAGAGGCGGCGCAAAAAATGGAGCATACTTTTTCGGGCAGCCTCAAGTTAGTGCCAAGAAATTAACGCCTTGACGCGACGCGACAAATGTATTTTTCCTCAATTTCTTCTTTTCTGCCTCTCTTATTTTTCGTGAGTTTTTTTCGTGTACCATTTTTTACGAAACTTTTTCTGGCCAGCAGCAGCACCTGGCAGCGCAGGAAGGGCGTTGCCTTCGAAACTTTGTCGCCGCACGCATAAATCAAGTTAATCATTTTGGTGGCGCAAACTTCCCGGCAGCGCAAATTGGACATTTATATTTCCAAGCCTCCCGAAAATAACTGCTGCCCCCTCGTCACTGATTTATGATCTTTAACCTTGCACTTGACACCGCCGGCCTAGCCAGATGATGGGTGTATTAGTCGGTGAAATAATCAGGAAAGAATATTCGAAACTCAATTATGTCTGGGCAAACCTGGAGCACAATGATCGAATATTATGGCTTACCTGCAACGAAAAGAAAGAGAGATGCATTTGATTAGGATTTTTGCTCTTAAAATCTAGCTTTATAAATTCAAAATTTGCAATTCAAATCCTTTGGCAATCACCACAAGGCGGCAGCAATAACAATAACGAAATTAAGTTTGAGCTAAACAAAAATGGCAAATGGATAATTTCTCCAGAGATTGAATAAGTTTCGAGTAGATAAACTTGTCCTGCCATATAACATTCTCTGGCCAGAAGCTAGATGCGGCATCGATGAAATGCAGGCTACAGTGCGTTTCAGTATTGAATTGGCTTTATTGGATATACTTCTAAACGTTTCAAATGTCTTTTATATATATAATATTAAATTCTAACAAAATTCTTAAGAATATTTCTATAAGTTTCACGACATACATATTTCATTATTTGTGACCAAACTTCAACTATTTTCGTGGAAAACCAATTTAAAATACTAAATAAACATTCTGCATTTGTACCTGCTTTATGACTATGACAGGTACTGTCAAAACAGAGAAATCAATAAGACCGGACCAAGAGCAACCGGGAGGAGGAAGTTAGCCATGTATATTCAATGGAAACTATTGAAAACAAGTTGTGCAAACTTTTGGCCAGAGTCAAGTATGGATGGCTTCACATCGATGGAGCTCGCAGCGGGGGAGCAGGTGAGACAGTTATAAAATCCAAATTGAAATGCGAAAGAGTTGCCTGACTCTGCCTCTATGCACCTGATTTTCGGGGTAGCAAGATGCCTGCTGATTGGATGTGTGGAAGAATTGACAGGCTTGCAGGGGAAAGGGGGAGGCAGCACAAGTGCGTGACACGCGGCCAGCAACGGTAGCGTAGCCACTGTGCGACAAGCAGTCAGACATGGGAACAGGCCAAAGCTCAGGTAATCCTTTGGGGACAACATCCAGACACAGACACAGACACAAAAGCAGGCCCTCCAGGACTTCGGCAAGGACTCACATTTACTCAGTCAGTCAGTCAGTCTGTTGCAAAATTTAACAAAAATTTCATTGTGAGCCCATCAAATGACCAAATCTTAGGGAAAGGGCAAGCCAAGTGAGCATTCAGTCCAGACCAAGACACTGATAAATAAATTTAACTAAAAAATTTAAGTAATGTAGCTAATATTGCAGTTTAATAAATGATTAATTAAAGGTCTTATAAAGTGTTGAAAACATTACTAAACTTTTTAAACAAAAATCACCCATAAATTTTAATTTCTTGCCATTTAGCTTTCACAAAATTCAAAAATATTTAAAATTTTTCCTCCTCTGTATTTTTTGTTTTCAAAAAATTGTGTAACCTGCGTGCCTGTGCGTTTGCTTTAGCCTCCAGCTCCTTCTGCTGGATGGACTATGGCAAGGATGAGTCGCTTTTGGTTTTCGGGGGTTACTACAGACAGATGTCGTGGTCCTGCCTGGTCAGGGTCCTGCGGTCAGCTAGGTGTGCCCGCCTGTCTGTTTGTGGGTTCGGCTCTGTTGAGTCCCCACTTGGTTAGTTTGGGGATTTTGTTTGTCTCGCCTGTTTGCCATTTGCATTCCCTTCCCAGTTCTAGATATCGCCTCGGGGCCCTGCTTCATTATTTTTGCAAAGTTTTTACTTAAATTTACAGAGAGTGCTGGTGCTAGTGGGTGTGTGTGTGTGTGTTGACCAAACACTTGACCATTTATGGTTAGCCAAAGCAATTTTCCATGCCTTGTTCTCTCATTTATTGATAAATTAGTTTTGGACATTTGCTGACAGTTTTCTTGTGTTCTATTCTTTCAGAAAGAAAATGCAATTATTGCTAATAAATGCCTTTGTCCGTTGAAAAGGTAAAGAGAATTCAATTAAAATTTCGACAACCCAGAAGAAACGACAATAACCTGTCAATTGCCAAAGATCTTCTCCTATGCTGGGCATTCTACGAGGTGGCATCAGCCTAATGGCTGAGATTGTTTGACAAACTGTCACGACCAGGCGGCAGAAGCAGCAACAACAGCAGCAGCAGCCATAAGCAAATCCGCTTAGCTCGGCTTTTCCCCAAGTTTTCCTCGCTTGCCCCCATTTTCTGAAACTAATTTTCCTGGAAAATGTCTCAGGTGAGCGGAGGAGCAGAGGAAGCAGCAACTACTTAGGCTGCTTGCGTGCTGCAGCACTTTTCCGAACGATAGAAAAGCAATTCACTTTGAAATTTGCACCTGTAAACATTGTCAAACAATCAGCGGGGGCGGGGCCATGAAAAGGTCCGGGTGTGGCCCTGTGCGGCCAGGGGGGCGTCACAGAGAGTAAGGACAATGGCATAACAGAACACTTGAGTGCAGGGGCCCACCTGATGTCGTAGTTGTTGTTCTTACCGTCGCCATGCCTTTGCCAATCGCCTTAGCTAGTAATTGTGTATATGACACAGGAGAAGAAAACGCCAGCAGAAGCCCTCAAAAGCTGCCGTCGAACGCAGGGACAAGCAGAAAACACCGGACAGGATACACTTGAATAAATGGCACAATACTGCTTATATTTTGGCGACTTTCAGTACATTTCATAATCCCTTAGAAAAAAAGAAAATATAAATAAAACGCAGCAAAGAGTGTACTAAAAACTGAGCTGAGGACGACCACAGTAAAAAGAAAGACTCGCTAATAACAGGATATATAACGACCATACATTTGAATTGCTGCATTTCTCGTTTGGCGAACGATATATAAGAACTGAAACAATGTCTATGGATTGTGATCAAATGATAGAGATAGAGAGTTCCTTTGAAACTTTAAGGGAAATCCTATTATTTTTCAAATCAAATCAGTGGACAGCTAAATAAATGAGATAATGATATTTTTCTAGGTGTAAAGTAGGATACGAGGAAAGCAGGCCAGCTCTTATAGCTCGTTAGGCAACGCCTTCGCCTTCTATTTTTGCACATTGTGCTGACTTTGCAACGCTCGCCTCCTTGGGCAGGGCCAACTCCTCCTCCGCCGCTTATTCATGAGCCCCCCTTCGGTTGGCCAACTTTTTATGTCCCATCCGTGAGACGTGAGATTGACCAGCTGCACTGACTGGCCGGGGCCGGGGCCAGGGCCAGGGCCGAGCCGGCCAAGCAAATGCAATCATAAAATGTGTCATTATATTAAACTCAACTCTCACAGGGCTCTCCCCATGCCACTGCAGTTGCTTATTTTATGCTTATTGAAAAGCCTGTGAGTATGCAACGGTTTTCCTTTTCCCATTTTCTTATTTTCCCCACTGCTCTGCAGCGGCGGCCACATGAGTCTCCCTTAAAGTTCTCGAGCTCGATTCTGGCTGGAAAAAGTTGTGCGGAAAACCGATTCAAGTAAGATCGAAGAGGAATAAATTGAAAACCGAAAGTTGTAAAGTTTTATCTTCAAAATTCTGTGCATTGAGCACATTGAAGTTACATTTAATCGAAATAAAATAACAAAACTTTAGCGGTGCTAGAATTTTCAGTGAAAGTAAAAGAAATTCTTTGTAAACTCAATAGTTAGTTTTATGAAAGACAAATATAACAACTAGATGAGTTCTCCAGAGAGAAATAGCACTGCAGATCCTGTATTCTCAGGGATTCTAGATCTGTAAGCACTTGTACGCACTTGCTTAATCTCTATAAACTCATCTATGAAGGCGCTCTTTACTTCGAGCGAGCGGAGAGAGGCAAAGAAAGAGATAAAAATTCACGTCATAAAATCGTTATGTATCTTATAAGAAATCTTTACTACCAGGGAGTAACTTTAATTTTGTACTTTTAATAAGTCTTTATAAGGTATTTCCTATAAAACATTTTTAAAATAAGTGTAGCTGTTTAGATATACATGAAATGTATTTTTCTTTAAGCTCCCTTAAAGCTTATTGACTTAGCTTTTCCTGCAACTTTCCCTGTAATGGCTGGCAATTCCCAGCGGAAATCGTTGGGGCAGTGGCAACGTTATCATCATCGAACCTTTAGCCAATTGAGCGGCAACAATCAGCCCCCTTCAGCGTATAGAACATCATCATCACCATCATCAACATCATCATCATCATCGTCAGCATCGTCATTGGCAGCATTTAGCATATTCACTTTCAATTTTCCATTCTTCGGGGCTCTATGCTCCCTTTTAGCTTTGTTCCCGCTTCGATTGCGATTTCGCTTTGTTTCGCTTTTGTAATTGATTTTCAACATTCATTAGACTTTTTTTACGCTCAGCTCCTGACCTTCTCGCTTCGAAAAGAAGGTATATACTATATATTTTTTGTTCCACCTCAGAGCAGCTTGTTGCCTTTTGTTCGGTCCTTCGTCCTTCTCATTTTCCAACTTGGCAAATGGACGGGCCCCCTCCCTACGCCTTCTGGGTTAAATGTTGCAGAATTTCACTTTAAATATGCTACGCTCTCCAGTATTTGTGCTCGTCGTCCTTCTGCTGTTGCTTTTGCTGCTGCTTTTCCACAATTGTTTGAATTTTTACTTTCGCATGTGCGACTTGATTTCCGTTGCAAATGGCAGCAGCTTCAATGGGCGGAAGGCGAGGGCGGAGGATGCCGGGGGCGTGGCATTATAAGTGATATTGAAAGCGTTGCTGCGCTGCTTTTTATGTGTGCCATTGTATTGCGGATTGGCAATGGCGCAGCTTTCGCCATTGTTAAATGGTGCGTATGATTTATATTTTATTTTGTATTTTTCGTATTATTTTTTTTTATCGTCCCTTGTACTGCGTTGCTCGGTTTTGTGTGTATTTTAGGTGACCCTTTTTATGTGGGGACCAAGGGAAAAATGTAAATGAGTCACAATTAAATGCACATTTTTGCTCACTTGATCAGAAATAAAAATAAGAAAGGGGAATGAAAACCGATCCGAAACCAAAGCAAGAATTGTCCACATAAATTATGTCAAAATCGGCTGAGATAATGCACATGAAAAATGTGAGAAATGCTTTCAAAGGGCACAAGACAAGAGGGACAGGACAGCCCGACAAACAAAAACAAAAACGTTTGCATGTTCGGGCCAAATAAACAGAATGAATTTCGACCAAATCTCGCCAAGAACCCTGCACAAAACAAAGTAATAAACCCGAAAGGAATTCCATAAAAACAACAACAATAAAACCGAAAGAAAAGCCAAGCCAAGGAAGGGCCTCAAAAAAAGCGAGGAACAAATTGTTTCTGCAGGCATTTGGCCTGCCAAAAGGACGAAACAGGGATAACAGGCCAGAAATGTCTAGCATTGCACAACTAATAAAAGGAGCAAAAAGAAAGCAAAACTCAAATACATTTTAAGCAATTTCACTTGCGAGCGAACGCAATAAAAATCAAGAATATTTGCAATGAATTTCCACCCGTTAAGAAAAACCCTGCCACGCCCTAGGTACGGGTACGGGGTACGGTGCGGGAAAAAAAGAAGGGCGGAGCGAACGGAAAAGTAAATCGGCGGCAGCGATGGCGTCTGCAGATAAGCAGGGAAGCCATTGAAACACACACACGAAAGGATACCATAAAGCGGAACAGGATGGGCTGAGGGCCTTGCCGATGGCAAAATAGGGAAAGCGGCAAAAACGATTAAACTACAGGGTGCCACCGCTGGGCTGTAAAAATTGTGGTGGCTCAACCTCACAACACACAGTCACAGTCAGTTAAATTAAATTTTTTATAATATATAAGAGAGCTGAGGAAAAGTTTCCAAATTCTGGAGTACAGAATCCAAAAATCATTCAAAATAAAGAGGACTTATGCTGCGGAGAATCTGTCTTAAAAACTTTATTTTACTCATTTAAAGCATAACGATGTTTTGCTTCACAATAAATATGTATATGCCAGCCATTTGGTTTATTAGCTTCAGTAAATTTGGGAGTTTTCTTTATCACATCAAACAATAATAATAATGAATCAATTCAAAGATAGAAAATAACTTTGACTGGTTTTTGTTTAGTGGATTTTAAAATGTAATTTCTATTTCTCCAATTTAAAAACTATTATTAAAGGTTCTAAATGCTTTGAAGGTTCTAAAAAACACGTATTGCAGCTTCTAAATTAGTTCTTTCAATATCATTTCGGTTTCGAAACGCACTGTAGTGGCTTACTTTTGCCACTTTTCCCACTCTGCACATCCGAGTTTATGCAAAAATGAAGTCGTGTGGCAGGCTGAATGAATATCTCTATATCGGGAGCCTGAGAAATAGAGAGAGTGTCGGATGGAGAAAAGAAAGACAAGGAAAAGGGGCAAAAGAAAAGCCGAGACAGCAGCCTCAGATGGCTACATGAACTGTATGTGTGGCAAATGGGAAATTGAATTTCACGCAAAGCGAAAACAAACCCAGCCAAGCAGCGGATGAAAAGGACAAGAGACGCCTGAGCTGCCTGCCTGGGAAATATGTAATAAAATAATGCTTAAAGAAAATTTACGCCATCGAACTGGAAAGTTTAGGACACGGCAGACGCGGAGGGGCCTCCCTTTTCCCTGCTACCGTTTCCCTTCGTGTCGTCGCACGTGCGAGCAGTCAAAATGAAAATCGAAAGCAATAAAAACTCCGCGCGACACAGCATGGCGTATACGTAATGTCAGGTAAGAAGCTCTGAGGCAGCAATCAGAGGCAGTTGACAATGGCAAACCGTACTGCATACTTATTGGGTTTTGGGGGAGCCACCCCGCTGCCACGCCACCACCACACCGCCGCACCACACACTCAACCTCCAGGCAGGCAGGTATCCAGGCCAGGCCAGGCCAGTGCTATGCCATCCAGGAGCACCACAACCGCATGCAGCTGACACAGGCAGTTAAGCTATTTTGTAGGGAAAATGTTGAAAATATGAAAAGCGACAGATTGACAAAGCGATGACTGGCTGACTGGCTGACTGAGCTGCTGAAGAAACGAAGAGGAGCCGAGCCGAGCCAAGCCAAAGGCATTTTTTCAATTTATTTTCATGTGCACGGCAGAGCGCATTTTCATGCGTAAGCGAATGACAATCACATGAATAAACCCACCCGCAAAACAATTTCAATTGAAGCGCATACTAAGCGGAGGCGTGAGCTGCCAACTAAAGTCAATGAATAGAAATAATGAAATGTTTTGCCCGATGTGAGATCGAACCAACGACTGGGGAATTACTCTTTAATCTACAAATTCATGGTACAATCGGTACTTTTAAAAAATAATAAGATGTTATAAATGCGCTTATAAAAAAAGCTGAATTCCTGGAAACTTTATGGAAATACCATAAATAATTTACTTTCTGCCTTTACAAATCGAAATATTCATTTGAAAAAGTTACTCTAGAAATTTAAATATTTTCTTGGAATTCAATCTGGCATAGATTTTCCAGTAGATAGCCACACAATTATCATTTCAGTTCACGTTTCTCCCAGGGAAAAATCAAGTTCACGCAGCAAGAAGGCATTTTGCCAGGCTAATATTTCGGGTTTTCCCCCAAAAACACAGTGTCGCAACCGAACGAAATGTGATATTTCCACTTGACTTGGCCAAGTCAATTCAAGCATCATCAAATAATGTCTAGCTCTCCAGCCCACGACTGTCAGGCAGACTTGATTAGTTCTTGGACATGGTATACCCGCCGCTCCATTTTCCATTTTCCATTTTCCATGCCCCAGCCCGTGCCCGTGCTCCTGCCCCTGCCCGGAGGATGGCTGTGTGTATTTTTAGGGGTGTCCTTCAACTTTGGTCGCAGTGAATTTGCATTTTTAATTCGCCTTTTGCCATTTTTGCATAATTCGATGTCAACGTGTGTCAGTGGCAAGTTTTGTTGTGTATAGTAGCTGCTGTTGCCACGGCTGTCAGCTGCTAGGGATCCTCCGAGCCGCAAAACTTTTGCTCAGAAACCAGAAGCCCAGCGAGGCCAGCGAGCAAACCCCAGCGAAATTGTCTTGTCAGTTAGCATTTGTCGCTGTCTAGGGAGCTGGCATGGGGGAATTAATATACAATTGCATAGCTGAAGGCGCATTTAAATAAAATAAACAACGAGGCAAAACTAAACAGGTCTCCGTGGAGGGTTCGGAGAGTTCGGTTCGAAACGGTTCCGCTTGGTTTTGGTTTGCACAAAACTTTTGTCACTCTCATAAATATTCATAAATTCGGTAGCAAAATAACAAAGTAGCAGCAGCATATTTTCCATTTGATTGCCTTCAAGTATTTATACTTTTCGGTGGCGTTCGGCGCGCTCACAGCTCGCGGCCTTTGAAAATAGCAGTCAATTTTCCGGGGCCGCCGCCGCCGCCTCCGCTACTCACCTCGCAGATAAAACTCATTAAAGTGGAACTTTTGCGATGATAAGAGATAATAAACAAAGCAACAAAGAAAATAAATGACAACCAAAGATGGTTTACAAGTCAGTTCCGTTCCGAGGAAGCGGTTCCGCTCCTCTTTCACGCCGTCCCCCTCCAATTGTTAATGAAGGCCGTCCGTCGTGTGATCTCTATCAAAGTTTTCCACTCGGCTTTGATGATGTTCCGCCCGGAGAACCGCGACCCATCCTCAAGTCAGCCACCGCCCATTGGAAAAGTGGGGGCGTGTCGCAGCTGTGCGAGAAGCAACAACTAAATTAAAATTTACAGCACTTCAAATGGAAACGTGCCTGTTTTATTAAATCAATTTTTACGACGAGCAAGAGAGCGCTGGCGCTGGCCAAGGAAAATGGAAAATCTCGTTGTAAAAACTGAATTTTCCCGTTCGGCCAAGTTGTTGCTCCCGTTCTTGTTGTTGTTTTCGAAATAAATTAGACATTTAATGATGACCGCAGGCTGTTTGTTGATTGCTCTCTCTCTCTGCCTCACTCCGCCCTGCCCTGGTTGATGGAAAAGTTGCGCATTTTTACAGAGATTTATTTAATTTAATTGAAGTTTTATTGCCGCAGCCAGCGTTGCGGAAGAGATAGCAACTTGACTTAATTCCAAGGCGCCTTTAAGACTTTAAGGAACTTAAAGAGTCGTTCCTAGTTTTAATATTTCCGCAAAAATTCAGCTCCTCTTGTGGTTTTCGTCTTCTCCTGCCAAGTCTGGCTCAAGTCCCCATTTTTATAACTACTCTTTGGGCTTAATTGAATTAGACAGACATAAAATGCGGCAATGCACTACTGGCCAAGGCGATTACTTTCACTTGAGCGCCTTTAAAGCTTTCGACACTCACAGCCAGAGCACAGACGAGAAGAGGATTATTGCAGCTTGGTCAACTCGGTAGAGGAAAGGACATCACATCACATCCCATCAGCAGTTACTGCGTTTGCTAATGAAAATTACAAAAGAAAGCCAGGCGTCTCTTAATGCACTCCCCACAAATGCAAAACAATGGGTGAGAAAAAAAAAAGAACGAGGAAAATTCAGGGCGGAAAACGTGGCTAAAGAAGGCTGAGTGGGAAAAGAAAGAGTCAGCGTACACTTTTCGCATATGAATTTCAATTTGCCAGCGCCTTAGACAAATGCACATGCCCAAGAGTCGCACGGCAAGGATACCCAGCCCCGCACTTTGTATTTTCACACATATGTACAGGCACACGTACGAGCCCATATCCTTACGCCCACTTTAGGAGTCGCCTGTCTGTGTCAACAAATTGCAGTCAGTCAACAACCTTTTCGCCAAGTTTAAGGTAATAAGTTGGGCACAAAAAAAGTAAAGTTGAGGCTGAAGTTAAAAAAAGGAACACATTGTGTACACTCGAAAAGAAATCGGAAGAAAATTAAGACAGTAAAACGTAGAAAACTCAGAAGTCCCCAAGGAGTCTGAATGAAAAATTTCAAATAAAGGCGAACAAAGAGATATTAAGTCCGGGAAGTGGGTGAAGGTTTTTTCAACAGCAATTCTTTGTTGAAATCAAGCCTTTTGTATAGTTAAATAATATTTTGTTATCATTTAAAGCAAGTATTATTACTCATATTTGATATAGTTATAATACTGGTTTAAATAGGCATTTTAGAGACATTTTGTTGTGTTGTTTGATGCTTTAATGCTACTGATTTGAAATCTATTAATTTTCTTAATTTGAAGTTTTAATACTCCTCTAATAAACATTCTAAATTAGAACCAGTATCATAACCCTAAAAGTGTTTGGTTTAAGTTCACTCAACTCCATTTTCTTTACTTTCTTTTCTCCTGCATAAAATCCTACATAAATTTATTTCAGTGGAAGAAAGCAACGACAAAAACTATTCAAACACACACACACGCACGACCCGACCAGGTGTGTTTGGCCACGCCCAATTATCCGCAGGATTCCTGGAGGCCAAGATGCATATGCATAAGTTATGACTAAGTAAAGTTCAAGAGCCCAGCTGAAGGATGCCCGGGAAAAGGGAGCTGAGGTCTTTAAGGAGATGAAGCCGGCTGCCGAGTTGGCTTTAATTATTTTTAGCTGCTGGCAACGGCCAAAATGTCTGACTGCAAATCATATTAAAACTTTTCTCTTTTTGTTTCGTGTTTCCCATTTGCCAAAGACAAAAGGCGAGGAAAAAATTAAGAAACTTTGTGCGCCGCAAAATGAACTGTACAAACTGTGACCCCATGTCTCAGTCTATATCTTTTCTCTCTGTCTCCCTCTCTCTCTCTCTCTGTCTGACTGGAGAGTCAGACCGAAGAAGGATGAGTCTGGCAGCAGGACGACTGACTCTCCACCTAATTATTATGCTATATGCGTGCGGGGAGCAAAACAAACGCACAGACGGCCCTAGAAGCAGGCAGAAATACTGCTGCGAAGGACAGAGGCGGCAGCAATAATAAGTGGAAACCCAACTGGGAAAATGAACACGGACTCGGTCTTGGACTTGGACTTGGGTCCTGACCATTGTTGTGGCCACTCTTCTCGCTCTACGCTCCTTTGGTTCTCTAGTTCTCTAGTTCCCTGCTATTCCCCAGCTACGCATTTTCGATTTCAATACAAATAAAGAAATTGCCTGAAGAAAGCCAGAAATTGGCAATGGCAGCCGCAAAATTGAGACTAAGACGAGGACGAAGACTGAAAGAGAAAACTTTTCCTTTCTGCCAGCACTTAAAACCCACAGCACAGATAGGAAGCAGCAGAAGTAGAAGGAGCTGACGAAGAAATGCAATTAAGTCTCGTACCCGGAAAAATCTCAGTCGGAAAGTGCGAGAGCCTCGAGAGTTTACCCACAAAAATTTCATGCGTCCAGTCAGCTCAATAAAAATGGCGAAAAGGACTTGAGTTAATGCCCCGCAGAAGGAGACGAGCGAGATTAAGAGTGTGGCAGCTACTCGCTGCATCCTGCACTCGCCAAGGTATTAAAAAAAAGGCGAGAACGAGAGCCAGAGCGAGAACGAGAGCGAGAGAAGAAAGAAAAATTATTATTTCACATTTAGCACGTAACGCACATAAATCCTTTTAAATAAACGTTTGGCACGTTTTTTGTAATATTCTTCACAGCGCGGACTGCAACGCTGTCCAGATCCAGGCAAAAAAAAAAAAAGGGACGCAGGACCACCAGGTAGGTAGGAGTCTGAGCCCCGGCAGACACTTAAGCCTTATCCTTGCCAGCAAAACCCGGAGACAGAGCGGCATGCTTTTTTAATTTCTTTTCTCTACTGGCGGAATGAAGAGTAAAATATTTAAATTTAACCGACGGTCGAAGGATAAATACTCTCTATAATTATGAACAAAATAACTTGTATTCATTTTGTAAATTTCTACTTTTACTATGATTGTTTTAAACTGAAAACTAATTAAAAAGTAGTTTAAATTATTACATTACTAATAAATGTATATGTAATAAATGTCATTTTTAATTGTTCACCTTTCTTCAAATAAACCTTCAGAGCTACTGCGTTCATTTATTTTCCTTAAAAGTATTCTTAGAATTTTTACTCTTTCATTTTTTGGACAGCTTCCAGCTGCTTAACACATTCACAATACCCTCCAGTTAGGGCGAAAAATTACTTAAAATTGCAGCAAAGAATGGCCCAGAAGCTGTAGAAGGGACAGGAGCCAGGAGCAGCAGCAAGGATTATGGCATCATTCACCATGGCGCATGCAAATGGGCCCTGAAATTAATCACACTGAGCGCCAAGGAGCTGACAGTCGGCAGCCATGACCACCACCAGCATCCGTAAGTTGCTTTTTAATTGATCGGATTCGCGGGTCGTGGCGACAACTTCTCGAAGGGATTCCCCCGCTCCCGGTGGCATCTTGGCCGCTTTCCTGCCTTTCCTAATTGCAGACACACTGTCCCTGGCACATTCATCATTTGGCGGCATAACTATAACGAAAATTCATAATCGAGCCGAGAGAGTGGCGGGGCGAAAATGCAAATGTTGTGCCGCCGCCAGACAGCAGCAGCAGCAAAAGTTATCCTCTGCATTGCAGATAGAGCGAACATCCGTTCGAGTCCTGCGACTTTACTTCTTCACTTTCCAAAGATCCTAACGACTGACACGTGAGAAGTTTTTAACACGTACACCGAGGGGCCAGGGAAATCTACAACCGACCGACCGCTCTCCTACTTGTGATTTATTTTCCACAGTATGCATTTCCTTCCAAGCCGTCTTGTTTTTCTTATTATTTTCCTTTCTTTATGACTTTCTTAAATGCTTTTTTTTCTCTTGCTATTTTTGCTTTAATTTGTATCACTCTCTCCCAGTTTGTGGCTGTCTGAAGGTGCCACACAGGTAGCACGCGATAAGACTGGCCGTCGCACACTCGAAGCGGATGGAAAACCGCAGGAGGGAAATCCAGGATGTGCGGGTGCTGAGGGGGGTGTATAGCGGAGAAAATAAAACTGAAAGCATTGCACAAGAAGGAAATGCAAAAAATGACACGAAATCGTTAAGCGACAACCAGCAGCAGCAACTTCGACTTGAACTCCGCCGCAGAGCTGACACTTGCCTCTTTTCCACTTTTCGCCTCGAGCTCCTCCGCTGACTCGCGACTAACAAGCGTGCCCAGGCAACGGAAATACTTGCCCCCGTTCGCGGCAAGTGTTGCGGCGATAAGCAGTGCCACGCCTACTCAACTTCTGCGCCCCCAACCCCAACCACCAGCCCCTGCGAATGCCTCGCACTTGAAACGATATGCAAATGTGCATGTGGCAACCCTCGGGGGCCAGGTAAACAAGCAAGCGACCCTCGCCAAAAAACTCTTTTTGTAACTCTTCAACATTTCCCCCCAAAAAAAAAGAAACAATTCTTGGCAACAAATAACAGCGATGGTCGAACTAATAGGGAAGCAGTCAGAAAATACTTAAGATATATCTGAATATTTTCAATTTAAATTCTCTGACCAGCTATTCTCTCATTATCGTTCAGTAAATAATAATATTAACAGAAAACGAGCTTGTCGAATCGAATCAAACTAAATATAGACGCCTGCCTCACGTCGTAGCTATTTATAATGCAATATTAAATATATATATAACACCCACTTTAGCTTAAACTCTTAAATATATATTTTTCTGGTCACAACTGTTCAAGGAGAAACCTTTATCGCCAGATTGTTAGGGGGCCATTGATGACAGCGATACGACAGGGATATGGATTGCAGCTAGATATATTCTGGCAGATATGGATATGGACACGGATGATGAAGGGCTGGCTGTTCAGCATGAATTTCAATTTTTCCCATAAACAAAAAATGCGGGTAATTTGTGTATGTGCGTGGATTTTTGCGATCGATTTTGTTTGCCGTCGGTTGTCACAGTCCTCGCGCATGAAGACGACTCTGGCTGGCATGCGTGTCGCTGCCCCACACATCCTGTGGCGCTCTGACGCTCCTTCCACTTGCAGGATTTTTCCCAGCCATGCTGCTTTTTCTGCGGTTGATTTTAAATTGTCTGCACAGAGTTCGCCGAAATAAAAAAGAGTAATAACGCCATCATACTCGTATGAAAAATGCATAATAAATGAGCTTGATTGCCGAATCGGCGGAAAAGGCGGCCGTGGAGGCGGAGGGCGTGGCAGCGACACGCCTTAAAGCTTTATAGTACAGGGATTTCTCCCGTTTTACATTGATTGATTTTCATTTCGTTGGTCCTTTTTGAATAGTTACGCCCGAAGCGTTTAACTATCTGCAAGGCGTGGTCATTACAGAAATTGAGTTGTTTTCATTCAATGCGAGGGGCGAGGAAACTGAAAAACAAACTCCAAATGAGCCATAAAACTAAGGGAATGAACTCTTTCTCGAAAGGGTCGTGTGTCACCCGTTTTTTATGGCAAATCGTAAAAGAACGGAAAGCCCAAGGACATATGTATTTGGCGAAATAAATGAAGTTCATATACCCTACGCGAGAGAGTTCATATAATCAGGCGAGAGCAGGCAAAACATAAATATTTATTTTAAGCAATAATCCATGGCTGGCTTTTAAATATTTAATGCGTTTCTAATTGTACGGGAATGCACACACATGTGAGCCGTATACCCGCACTAATCTGCATAAAATTATTCACGGCATTTATCATCACAAGGTAGAAATGATTTATTGTTTTCAAATTTAAATTCAATGCGGCCAACGAGCTCCGAGTCTGAAATAATGTTAAGTGCTTCAGCATTTGGCAAACCAAAACATTGCACAAAAACACATACACACTCACAGAGCATACAACACAAAACATAAAAAACAAATGCATTAAATTGCATTTAAAACTAATTAAAATTGTAGACAAGCACTTACGCTAACATTAGTTATTATTGTTGTTGATTCTGCCGCTTTTGTGGTGTGTTAAAAAGGATTGACGTAATGAGCTTACCTGCAATTAGAAGAACAAATACGGGGGGAATGTAGTAAACAAATAAATATTTAATGGCATTACAAGTATTTAAAGTTCATTAATATACAATATGTTTCTCTCGCAATGAAAACTAAGGGTTTCATATAGTTTATATTATTTTTAAATGTATTTTAGTCTTCGGTCTCATTGATCCCATTCAGTTGTTATTTTATTTGTTTTTCAACAAACTTGTTTAATTGCTATAAAATGAAATTAAGGTTTTTTTTTCTTTAAAATAAAGCTGCCAAGGTGGCTCACTCAATCAGCAGTCACTCAGCCTTGCACTCGCATATTCCCTTGCCCCTTTGGGCACTCATTCATTTATTCATTCCTTCGTCCACACCAAGGAGTGAGCAATGAGTCCTTTCGTTGTGCAGTCGTTGTTCACCTGCCTCAGGTAATTTGTTGCTCAGTGACCAACAAGAAAACAAAGGCCCAAAGGATAGAGTGTCCAGGGACAGGGACAGAAACAGGGACAGGGCAGGCGGCGATAGAAACGCAATCCCATGTCAGGTCCTTGTGTTTTAGCTGCATCTTTTCCAATCGAAACCCTTTTTGTCTCTGTGCGTCCATAAAAAAGAAGGAGCACAGGAAAATTGAAATGACATCGAATGAAAATTCCCGTACGTGTCCCAAACAATATAAAAGCCAAGACCAAAACCGAGACCGAAAACCCAATCCCAATCCCGAGACCCATGGGGAGTAATCGCTCTTTCTCCAGGACAGCAGCACAAAAACAAAACAAGAAAGGAATACCTCCCGACATGTGGGAGGCAGCAGCAACAAAAAAAAAAGTGTCCAAGTAATCGAGCAACTTCAATTTGGTGGCTTGACTGGTGGAAAAATGAAAATTGTGAGCCCAGGCGGAGTTTTCCCATTTTTTCCACTGCCCTTGCCGCTCCCTTTATGATTCCATTTAGCGCCTGGCACGCCAATTACAATGACAATGAATAATTATTCAAGACCAAAGAGCAAATCCCGGACAGGAATTTTAATGCAGCAGCTGCTGCTCTCTATTTTCCCAATCCCAATCGCAGTCCTGCGCCGCTCCGTGCAAAATTTTAATGAAGTTCATCCTTCAGCATTCCACAGCGCCCTTTGTTGTGCAAATCGTCTTAGCTCTGAATTGGGGTATAATTCCAATTGCGAATGCAAATGCATTACCATTAACAAAAGACATTAATTACTTGCGAGAATGAAAAATGATCGAGGGACTTGGCTGCGGGGTTTAATTGTCAAACATTTTTGCACATATGCGCAAATTAGTGTGACAATTGTTCGGCTGCGTTAATGATAATGATGATTATGGCGATGGTGATTGGCGATGCCGCACGGTATTGCATTACAGACACCGCATCGCACCACACACCATCCACCACCCACCAAATCCCAATTGCAATCCCAATCCCAAACCAATCCGAGTCCCGTTGACAGTTCGACGCCATTAGGTGGGCGAGGACAGGAGTCTCGGCTCGGCATTATATCAATTACCCAAAACGGGACAGGATGGAACCACCAGCTCTCCAGCATCCCTGATGCACTGAAATCGAGCATTGCAATTGATGAAATAATTTGCTGCACTGACATTTTTGGTTGTCATCGATACCCGCCCGCATCCACCTCTCTGTCCCTCCCGCAATTTCCCCGAACAGATGCGAATGGTAACAGAGTTTGGACCACGCCCCCAGATAGACTGATAGATGGCATTGTCCATCGGTCACCACCACTAGCCACTCAGCACTCCACAGCCAGCACCCATCAACCCCCCTTGCGTAACAGCTGCATCAATGATTTGATTTGATTTCCTTAGATAATTGCCAAACTGAAACATGTGCGAGAATTCCGGCCATTCGGAGTTGTGTGTGTGTGGGTCCCAAGGGTGATATTCGATGATGACGGCAACCACTAAGAATTAATCAGAGCGGAATATCAAATTGAGCATCCTACATAATTTCATTCAAGACCCCAGAGAGTCCTAGTCCGAGTCAGAGTCCTAGTCCTAGTCCGAGTGTTGAAATGAAGACCGCCCTCTAATGGCCCGATGATGGATGATTTCATTTGGCTGATATATACATGCACACATATGCAGTGAATATTTCAAGTAATTATTACCTAGTTAATCCAATGAAACTGGTTTCCTATGACAATTAAATTCATATTACATTATACAAGTTTTAGGAAATGCTGCCTGTTTTACTAAGGTACTCAATTTACAGTAGTAAATATAAAACGTTCCCTCTTCCCTTAACAACACCTTCTGCCGAGTTAGTTTTATTTATTTTTATATCATTTTTTTGGCGCTATCATCAAACATTATTCTTAGTTCTGGCTTGAGCTTCAAGACTCAATCGTGGCTCGTGAGCGTTTTTTGTGGAGATGTTTAGCGCGATTTTTACATTTATTTTGTTACAAAAATGTGTTGTGTATTTTTTTGTGGGGCATTTTGATCGTTTTAGGTGTTTTTCCTTTGGTTTTCATTTTATTTCTTATTTTATTGTGGTGTTTTTGTGTTTATTTATTTTTTTGTGCAGGTACAAAAGTGTAAACCTTCAAGCTATAAAAGCCTACTTCCCTGCATTATTCTGGGTACCTAGCCCTGCCTCACAGGTTTAAACGAAACTATCGCTAGTGCTGCTTTCTTTTTTTTTTCGAATTTTATCATTTTTTATATACATTTTTTTGGGATTTTATTTTGAATTTAATTTTTTTTTAGGATTTTTCAGCAATTTGATTGCTTTTGAAGCTGGTAAAAACTAGTTTAGTTCGTTTGATTCGAGGTGAAAATATTTCTTTGCCTTTTTACAGATTTTAGTGCTTTTTTTGCGACCGACTTTGCATTGCCTTGGATGCTTGATGAATTTTTATTTGGTCATTTCACTAAATTCCCTAGGCATGTATAATTATCCAACGTCAAATTTAAATTGGTGTAAACGCGTCCGGCAACTGCTACTAAAAAACTTACTTTCACAACGTCTCAATTTTTTTTACGTCCTGATGGGGCTTATGTGAATGTTTGCTTTGATTCGTTTTTGTTTTTGACTTGTTTTTGAGAGTGGAGTGAACTTATTTGTTTGTGTGTTTTTGTTAGGAATTGTGGTGGGAGCTTTCAAGCAAGCGGTGGCTCGGTAGCCACAGACTCATCGTCGACTCCCATCTCCTTGGACTGGCGCTCCTCCGACTCCTTCTGGTCCGTTCTCATGTTGATATCAGTCCAAATAGCCGTGGTGGCCTTGTCCACCATCAGTTTCAGGGGACGCGGCGAGGGAAACTCACTGTTAGAGCGGAAGACCGACCTATTGGTCAGTTGATGCTGCTGATGCTGCTGATGATGCTGTTGATGCTGTTGATGCTGTTGATGCTGCTGCTGCTGGCCCTCGTAGAAATCGCACTCCGAATCCGCGGACGGCTGCTGCATCACAATGGTGGGCCCATCGTAGTCCTCGAAAATGGAGTTGAGGTTCCTCGTGGATTCCAGCCTCCGGTAGCTGGCCTGGAAAATGGCCCTGATGCGCTCGAACGTGGTCGCATCGTACACGGACCTGGCTGTGTTTGTCTGGTCGAAGGGCTCCTCGATGCACAGCTCGTTCCACTGGTGGATGTCGTTCTTGGGGGCCTTCGATGCCCGGCACACTTCCACGGGCAGGACGCCGCCCACGCGTATCGAAATGGCATACTTGCCGTACTCGAACACACTGTAGTAGTGCAGGAAACCCACCAGAAGATCGCCCAGGGACTGGGTGTTGTCCGAGGGATACGGACCCATCACCTCGTTCATGTCCACGTAGCCAAAGTCGTTGGGCAGCAGGAGGCCAAACTTATCCGGATACAGCTTGTGCAGGCACGGCAGAACCGGCGGACTGGCTCCGGCCTGCAGGAAATGAATGACCATCAACATCAGCGAGTAGCTGGAAATGGTCATGTTCTTCGCATTGTTGATGTCGTGGTACTGGGCCCACTGCTTCACAGCCAAGGCCATCGGACGCACCCGCCACTCCAGCTGGGAGTAGCAGTACAGGAGATGGGTATTCCTGATTCCCACGGAATTGTTAAAGTTGATGTCGACCTCCACTTTGTGGCGGCAATCGGTGAAGCGCAGAATGGGCACCCGGGCCTCGATCAGATTGAAGTCCTGGAACTCGTTCGTGCGGCTGAGGAGCTCCCGCATCAGCTGTAGGTGATAGACGGCCTCCATCCTTGGATCAATGTTTGAATTTGTACAGGCCAACATGCAGATGTCCATGTCCGAGAACTTTGAACCAAAGTGCGAGATCGAGGAGCCCACCAGATACAGGCCGTACCTCGGGTAGTTCGTCTGCGGATCGATGGTGGAAACGGAGGAGAGAGCGCTCGAAACAGGGCTTGGCTTTGACATTATCCAAACTCACCATGGCCACTGTGTAAATGAATCGCCACAGTCGCATCTTGGTCTTGTAAATGTGACGGGTCTGCTGAGCTTCCAGGAACTTCCTCCATATGGACAGGGACAGGGAATCCCATTTGGAACTGCCGGGCACCGTTTTTGGTGGACGCCTCATTTCCACCTGCTTGGCCCGGACCAGGAAGCGGTCCGCTGGCGAGTAACCAAAAAACTCGCGCCAGTAGCGATTGTGCATATCGTGATGAGGTCCTTCCTCCAGAGATTCCTTTGGCTTAGGATGGTAATTATAGATTTACAAATAATAATCTCAAATTCCTAAGAACCTTTGCAGAGTGACTATTGGAATTATGAAATAGTTTCTTTTAAACCAAGAAAAACTAGTTGTGAAATCCTCTGCAAAAGTAAAGAAAGATATCGAAGAGGAAGACCTACCATGATAATATTGGCTCTTGCGGCCACTGGAGCCTCGACACTCTTGCTGGAGGAGGCGGAAGGACTGACGGAGAGGCAGGACTCTGCCGCGATGTAGTCGGCCTCCTCATAGCGGCTCTTCCCTCCGTCGGGGCCATCCTCTTGCTGATGATGATGCTGCTGCTGGTCCTGCTCCAACTTGTAGGCCATCTCCTCCGCGGAGTGGCTTAACATGTCCCCGCAGCAGCTCATGCCGCGCACACGTTGGTGGACCGTCGGGTTATGTGGTGGATGATGCATGGCGGTCCTATAGCCATTCGTCATGGATGCCTGAGAATGGAACTCCAGCTCCATGAGGTGATGCATGTCGCCGTAAGGCACCAAGTTGGGACCATTGAGATCGGGCACCTCAGCGCCGGTGGCGAAAGCCAGGCAACTGACCATTACCTTGCGCACCACCGACTCCACAGATGCGCCGCTCAGGTCGCTTTCGGTGGCATCGCTGTCCTGGCTGGGTGTCCTACTGGTGGTTGCACTGTCAATCGACTGGCCGTCGGTCGGCTCGATGTCGGAACATGGATGGGATAGAAGGCACGAATGCGCGTCCATTTCAGAGGTGTCCTGCTTGTAACTTAGCGGCTCCAGGTCGGAGGAGAAGCTGCCATTGGCTGGATCCAGACCCAAGTCAGCATAATCTTGGCGCTGATCAAAGTCCGAGTCCAGCGGCTGCTCGCCCTCCGAGGTGGCGCTGCTGACCGTGGCCGTAGCTCCTCCTCCTACACCTCCGTTCTCCCTTGCACTTGCACTTCCCGCGATCCTCGCTCCTCCTACTCCCATTGCCATGCCAGCGCACCCTTGTCCCGGGTGTAGCACTCCACCGAGTCCCATCGGTGGCGCTCCAGTTGCATAAACCATATATTGTCCTGGCTGGTAGACATAGGCATCCATGTTCCGTGATTGGTAGTAGCGTGACTGCTGCCGGTTGACCACTGGCTTTCCACTCTCCACCAAATGTCCGTGATAGGCATTTGCTCCCTGGTACTTGCCGACCCTGCGCACGGCGGACGGCTGTGGCTGCGGCTGCTGCTGGTAAGTGGCGACGGGCACTGCCACGCCCATGGGCATCGCCTTTCGCTCCGCCGAATCATTGCCATTGAGGTAGCGCAGTCGGTTGCGGTAGGAGCGATTGGGATGCTTCTGCGGGGCTATGGAGGTATTCGAACTGGCACCCCTCTCCAGGTGGGACTTGGAGGAGGAGGCGGACAGCGACCCAGAGGAGTTCGAGGTGCGATCCTTGCCCTGCACATTCTTGCCGCCTCTCTTTCCGTGATTACGACTCTTGGAATACTGATTGGCTCCCGGTGATTGATAGTTGCGATTCTGGTTGACATTCGACGGATTCTGATCTCGAGATCCGGTGGCTGCCGCTGCAGGTGTCGGTGCTACTGGCATTGCTACAGCACCGCCTGCTGCAGGTCTTCCTTCTGGATAATTCCTTGCATTTCCGCCGGCTTGCTGGTCAAAGGGCGCTTTGAAGCGAGACCCTCCGCCATTTCCGGTCGTGCCGCTCTTATAGTATGACTTTGATTCCCTGTGATAGTCCGTCGAGCCCTGTGGAGGCGCCGCCTGTCGTCCAGATCCCAAGCGCTCGCGCTGTGCTCCGGGGGGGCCTACATGGCGCCACGTGGTCCCTGGAGGTGGAAATGGTTCTTCGTTGTTTTCACCACTTACCGTTGTCGTTGGTGGCTGGGCCACCGGATGTGGCTGCTGGGAGCCCGGCTGCTGTGCCGGCGGATGCTGCTGCTGCTGCTGCTGTTGCTGCTGCTGTTGCTGCTGCTGCTGCTGCTGTTGCTGCTGCTGTTGCTGCTGTTGTTGCTGCTGCTGCTGCTGCTGTTGCTGTTGCTGCTGCTGCTGAGGACTGGTGGTCATGTGGCGACTGACCCTCGGCATGCCCGGCACCGGAGCAGCATGGAATGGCCCAGAGGGCTGGCTGTAGTATCCAGGATATATGATCCGCTGACTGCCGTACGGATGCTCGAAGCCCACCGGCATCATGGGTATGCCATACTGTGAGGCGTAGCCCTGGTTGTACGGATAGTTCCGGTCGAACTGCCAGAAAGCATTCTCCGCATGCCACAGGCGACGCTGCGGTCCGTTGGGCAGGTATCCCTGGTATATAAATTGGGGCGCTGGCAGACTGCCGGCGGATCCTGTCGCTAGGACACCCGTGGAAGGCGACCCGGGCGAGGAGCCGGCTGTGGCAGGGACAGAGGTCGTAGTCGGCGATGATGCTGGCACCGTTGTAACTGCAGCGAGTCCTCCTCCTGGAGATCCTGGCCCCATAAGACCTATGGCGTAACGATTCCGCGACAGGTTGCCGTCGATGGGACGGGGCGATGCAGAGGCCGGCATCCCCATTGTGGCCAGCAGGGGCATGCGAGTGGTCAGAGAGGGGGGCGTGGTCCTCACACTGCGCGGCGTTATCGACAGAGGCGTGGCTATATTCAGGGTGGTGCCGGCCATACAACTGCCGATCCCGTAGAGAAACTCCATGGAGTACCTGTATCCACCCGGCGGCCTGGGGCATGTGTGCACCACTGTGGTCCTGCGCTGGCGGCGTGGCTTCGGGGCACTATTCGATATTAGCTGGTGGCCCGCCGACTCTATGCTGTGCTCCTGTTCCGGCGACATCTGCTCTGGCTGGTACTCATGCGACTCCGATACAATCCCTCCGGCTGGCTCCAGGATTCCCGCCGTGATTGTGGACTTGGTTGTATGGGTGGTAATGGTGGTGGTGTTGCTGTTGCTGTTTGTTGCCGGCGACGCTGTGGCTGTGACTATGGTGGTGTTCGTGGTGTTTGTGGTGTTGCTGACGGTCGTTGCTGCTGGTGCGGCACTCGAGGATGCCGCTGCCATTGCCGTTGCCGCTGCCAAGGCAGTGGACATTGCTACCGATGCGGCCTCGTCACGATCCAAACGACATATATCCAGATATATGTGCGTACGTACACACAGACTGCTAAAGAATATAGTGTGTGGTCGGTACCTCTGTCTGTCACTTTAAGAAAGCAAAGGCTTGACGGCAAACCGAACGCCTGATACGGACCCAGGAAGTATCCGAAATGAAGCTTGTTGGATACCCGAGTGGAACAGATTGAGGTGGGTTATACAGTTGTGATTGAAGTCTGCCTCAAAGTGACGTTTTCGAAGTCCGCATCATAGTGTCTCCTTCTGGGGATCCGACGCACACCCTTGAACTATATATATGGATTCTGCTGCTTTGGTCTAGTGGCTCCTACTGATGTTCGTGTCGAGGATTTGTTTGTTTCGTCAAAGATTTCTAAAATGCTCTCGGATTGAGTCCGGATTTCTCTCACAAAATGTACGGAAATTTTACACAATTATTATTACGAATAATCCACGAAACACACATTCGTAAAAAAAAGGCGCCTGTCAAGTCTGAAAATGACCGGTGCAGTGTTGCTAAACGAGCTTCGGCCCATTGATTGTGGTGCAGTGTTGGGCACCAAGTGGCGCGCACACATATTGAACACTTTCACTTCACTTCAAAGGCTCGCCCGATTCAGGACTCACACTTTGCCAGCGACTTGCCGGGCTGCCATCCTATCCTTTCACAGCGCCACTTGAGCCAAATTCCTTTGGCGCATTGACGGGAACAAAGGAGGCTGGAGCGAAAATGCTTTCGCAAAAAGCTGACACCATTTTTCTAACACAAGTGAGTGTGAGTAAGAGCTGGAAAATAAAGGGACTGGGAAATCTACGCCATCCACTCAACATAGTTCCATTCTAAGCCAGCGGCTCAGACTGCCACTTTCTTCCCGGCTGCCTTTGTCTTCGAATTACGCTCACAATTTGATTTGCTTATGTAAATTATGAAAATTGCCCACAAAGAGCAACCGCAGCTCAGCCCAGGATTCCAGATTCAATTCGATTTGCCGGCTCAGCCCCAAAAAATGCAGCCGAAAAAAAAACAAAAAAAAAACTGAAAGAAGGAGAAAATACAATTTTTCGCGTTGCGTTCTACTGTAATTTGAAACAAATCAAATTTATTGCCCCAGACGCAGCGGCGCCATTGGCAATTTTCAGATGCGGCCAGATGCGGTGAGCATATGAAATGAGCCCAGTGGCGTGGGGCAGGGGGTTGGAATTGGTTTAGTCTACGTGCATATTCAGATACAGGCCCCGAACGCACACATCCATATTCTAATTAGATTTATAACGCAACAATAACTGTGCTCTCCCCGATTATTCCCCCCCTTCCATGGCCAGATTTTCAAATTTAAAATGTTCCATGAATTATGGTCAGGATGCCAGGACAAAAGGGGTTGGGCAAAAGTCACTGGGAAAAAATATTGTAAATATATTATATTTAAGGTATCTACAATTATCCCCAAAAAAATTAATATAAATTTTAAATACATATTTCAAATAAGTATTGATTATGTAAAGCGACTTTTTATTTTTTATTGTTAAGAGTTTTAGCTGCCTCGAAAGGCTCTACACTAAGATCATTATTGCAAGGTTAGCAAATCCTAAACTCATCAATGGGCATTTACGAATGCAAATAATACATTATTAAAAAGCCATTTTTAATTTATTAAAATATATTTTGTATGCTTAAAATTTTTCCTAGTGCATTTAGTCAGGAATAAAGATATGGCAAGAGAGATAAGTTGCTCTGGCATTCAACTCTACGTGGAAAACGGTTGAGTCATGCCGTATTAGTGAACTAACCCCTCTTTGCCTCCTGATCCTGCCTCCTCATTTAATGCTGTGTGACGCGTGTTTCAGATTTTCGATTTAGCACACACCCAGACACACATTTTTTTCCTTTCTTCCCTAAACTAAAAATTAGCCTCGAAACAGAAACGGAAAAAGAGAAAAAGTTTCATATTACATGCAAGCAATTTGGCAAATAAACTGTCAGCAGCACTGAGGGATACATAGAAAGTGGGGCGGGGGCGTGTACCTAGTATAGTGTGCAATGGGGAAGATGCTCGGCCAGCCATCGATTAAGGCCTGAATAATTCACAGAGAGGAAGAGAGAGCTGAGGAAAATGCCATGGCCCGTGTGTCCCCTGGGGGAAGACGCAGGATAAATAAGGCATCGGGGTGGAGAAGAGTCCCGAATACCGAATCCTCAGCCTCGGGGTTGGCCTCTCACATTACCTACCCACCCAAAAGTACTCATCTCTCCTTTTTCCCCCAAATTTTTTATTCTTTGGAATGATGCGTAGGAAATACAAAAAAAAAAAAAAAAGAAAACCTACACAGGCATTGACTTTTTATTTTCCAAAATCCATTTCGTTATGCTAAAGACAATAAAGCGTGACAGGTAATTAGATTAGACTAATTTCGGTTTCTCTTCTTTATTGGCAATCAGTGACGCAACGAATCGAATGCCTTTTTGGCCATTTTGGTTAGTAATTTTATTAGCGTTTCCCTTGTCAAAGTGGCGGAGAGCTGACAGCCGATTGCCGCATTGCAACACTGCCGCGGCGTATCTTTTTGCCCCTACTTCCCCATGTCGTATCTCTGTGTGTGCGAAAAGCAAATAATTAATAATTCATGCAACACGATTGACAGTGCGCCCCAGTTGAACTCGTTGCCCCTGCTGTGGACTCCTCTCTCCTTCTTTTTTTTTGCTCTTTATTTTGCTTTACTTTACTGTACTGTACTGGGCCTCCTTTTTATTTGTGGCACGCTCATAAATTTACAATTACACATGCCAGAGTGGAGTCGCCGGCGTGGTCCTGCTGCCTCCTTTTGCGTTGTTTTTAATTTAATAAATTAATAAAACGGCAAACGTGACAACACTGGCAACGCCGGCATCAAAGTGGCAAAGTGTTGCCATTTGCATTTTTAATGCACTTTACCCTGCAACCCGGCGCGTAAAAATAATTATCAACTGAATCGGCGATGAGCCGGCGAGCAGGAATAAAAGGAGAGCCAACGAAGTCACAGAGTGCAGCGCAAAAATTTTTAATTGAATTTTCTCAACATGCGTGTCAACTCTGACACTCTGTCACCCCGACAGGCCAATGTCAAAAGCACACACACACCATCTATTCCATTTCTCTGTGCGAGTGTGTGTGCAGATGCACACTCAAACTCAAATTCAAATTCAATTTCACTTTCAATTGCAGTTAATTGCTGGCCCCAAAGCCAGAGGCGAGAGCAAAGAATATAAAGAAAACTGAAATTAAACTCCAGCACGGACGGCAGCAGAGAGTACGTACTCTTCCTTTTGGCACACTTTAGCACACAATGCGGACCGGATCGGACCGGAGCAGAGCTTCCTCACCTGCTGAACGCAGTTAACCCCAATTATGGGCACAAAGACCTGGCCCAGACAGACGGCCGGCAGACGGACGGCCAACTAGTAGCTGGCGGTAGTTAAAATATTTAAGCCACAACAGCGACGGCGACAGCAGCAGAGAAGGAGAGAAAAATGTAAGTAAGATGGAATGCTGCCGCAGGCATTAAAATAATAAGGATAAGGAAGCGGTTGTTAACCACGAAACCGCTCAAAAATGAATGGATGAATGCCAGGAGGAGTCGCAGGTCCGCAGTCTAGAGTGCGGAGTCGCGTGCTCTCCGGCGTGTATTCCCGCCGCAACTCCGGGCGAGTGAGCGACTCGTTCGGACTTTGTTCATTATACGTTTCCTGTTTGCATAAGACCGAAAAACCGGGCTACCAACTCCCCGTAATTGTTCTCCGCCACTGCTGCGGCTGGCAGCCCCGGCCCGGCCCGGCCCGGCCGGCAATTCCTGGTGCCCCATTGTGCCCGGCGTTAAATTTCGAAAGTTTGCCCGGCCAGCGCCGCCTTGAGGCTATTTGGACAAAATGAGAAAACGGAGCAGCGACGACACGGACACGGACACGGAAAAAAAAGTGAAAATTGCATTGCAGTGGGGGACAGGAAATAGGCGAGAGTTTTCATTTTCCTCCTGTTTTTTTCACTTTTAATTATGCAGCAAGCCAGATTTGAGCAAATACTGAGGCGGATTGGATTCGCTCTGGAAAGTTGATGGGAAAATATTCCTTAAATAACAGAAATTGCTTAGGTGGAAAGTTATATTTGAACTTTGAAGGATCTTGGATTCAAAGGTAATATTTTGCTAGCAGACAGATGAGAAGGAATATATTTAAAAAATATATAAAAACAATTACTAGAATGGCAATTGAAAAAGCTACGGAACTTTGTATGAAACTAAAATAATTAATCTAAAAGAAATCAAAAGTAACCCAAAATGTCGAAACATGACGAAATTTATAAAAATCTTTAATTAAACAGAGCGACAGGCAGAAGAAAATGTTGACAAATGAAGACAAAGGTTGCTAGAAACATGTTGGGCAACACCCAAAATGTATATAAATGTCAAAAGCAACAAATATCTTTGGAAGGTAGAAGTCTCTTTCTCATCAGTATGAATTCGATCCTGAAGAACTTTAACATTTAGTTCCGTTGGGAATGTCAGTGGAATCTATAATCTCAAACATTTTTAATCCATTACCATTGCCGAATCTAATTAGTTTTCCAAACGTTTAAATTCTCCTGCAGATCCCACTGTATTTAACCCCAGACTCCCCCTCGTCAAGAGGCATCACTCAATGCCATCTGGCTGACGATTACACTCATTTGTCCTGGCCCCAAACTAACCGGACTCGGGGCTAATGAATTCACCTTACCGAAAAGTGTGCCACATTTGCCTGATTAGCTTCTCAGCTGCAACAAGCAGCGATCCACCCACTGACGACGAATACAACGACAACGACCCACTTTTGGAGTGGCAGGCGGCAGGCAACGGTCCCCGACAATGAAATATATTTTTAATCAAGCGAAATCGAATTCAAAGCAATACACCGGTGGCTCATTATTTAGGCAAATGTTTGGCCATTAACTACACCCAAGTCCCTGTCCGAGAGGTTGACCCTCCGACGGGCCCGAAAATTACAGCCCAAAACAAATTGACAAATGTTGCCACTTAATGTGTGTGTGCTGGCACAGCCGGGGCTAAAATGTTAAACAATTTCGTGTTGTATTTCGTATGCCAAAAATATACAAACTAATTAATAAGAGAAACAGCGCCATCGAGGGAATCCCGAAGCGTCGCGGGAATTGGACGGGCTGGAGGTCGGGCGGCTGAGCGAGTGAGTGAGTGACTGCCACACGCTGGATTTTATTTGATTTTGTAAAAATTTAATTTCAACAAGGAATTCTCTCTCAGGCGGCAATTTTTCAGCGCTGCTGTCTCGACAGTGGAGTGAAGTAAAGTGAGTGACTCGCAGCGACTTCCTTCAGTTTGTTGAGGGAATTTTGCATTTTGTTTGAATTATTGCCTTATTGTTGATTTGCCCGCCCAGCCCAGCCCAGTCCTCCTCCATTTCTTTTTCTGGGCTGTGAGCGACAGCCCGACTCCACCCAGGCACATCCCCATTTTCCTCGGCCGTATTTCCCAGAGTTTTTCTCCTTTGTTACACCTAGACCTGAACCAGACTTCTGCGCCTCCCCGCAGCTCAATTATTTCGGTTGCGACTGTGACTGTGACTGCGCCTGCGACTGTGACTGTGACTGTTACACATCTTGAAAATGTTGTGACTCTGCACTTGACAATAAATTTTATTCAGCGAACCTGGGGGGCTTGTATTTTTAGCTTAATTGTGAATGAAGTTGATCTGCCGCTTGCCACCATCGTCGTCGTCGCCATGTGCTGACATGTGCCCACTCCCCAGGTCTCCGTGTCTTTATTTTCCTCCCTTTTTTGTGGTTCTGCCTACGCGTGTGTAATTGTGCGAAATTCATTCAAATGGAAAATTTGCCAGACTGTAACCGCTGAAGTCATAATTATGCGAATATCTTTCCGCCTCTCGTCTGAAATAGCTTGTTTTTTGCCGTCGAGCATTTGATTGGCCTTCAAGGAAAGTGCTTTATGCTGTTTGGTTGGAAATTCAGGTTAAATAATGCTGAAAATTTAAACTCCTGTTTCTTAAAATTCCTTGTAAAACATCATAACAACAAAGTAAACCCTTAAATATCTCTACTTTGAATAATATTTCTTCGATTTTTGTTTGCACATCTCCAGCATTTCATAGAATTTCATTTCCAATCCTTTTTTCCATTTGTTCCCCCAGGAATTGTCTAAGCAGAGCATTACACATTTTGCTAAGCAGCTTAGGAAATAGTTCCTTCAACACAACTTGGCCAGAACTAACCAACTAAAGCTGGCTGGGAGGAGACCCAACAAAGCTGAACAAAGGACGAGAGTGAGTTGCCATTAAACCACTCATAACCCAGATACTTTAAGCAGAAAAACAATAAGTACAAATGGAAAGGGAGCGAGGAAAGCCCCGCTGAGAACGGGGGAAAGTGGCGGTGGAAAATGCAGGCAGCTTGTTGGCCGGTACTTATGCCAAATGCGTTTGCGATTTGTGTCAATAAACGCAGCGAAGGAGGAAAAAGCAGGCGACTCCAGTGCAACGAAAGAAAGAAATTTCTATTATCTGTGCAAAGTGTGCGCGAAATTGAAAATTGCAGGCTGTCCCGCTACCATTCCCTCTGCAGTCCCTCCTCGTTCGAGTTCTCGTCCTCGCCCTCGTCCTCGTCCTCGTCCTCGTCCCCGTAATACGAGCAGGAGCGCTCTAAATTTTCATAGCCAAGCCAGTTGATAAACTCTAATATGACATTATGGCGGACGTGGAGCTGTGGGCTTGTGCGCCTTGGCTTATGCCAGCGTTTTGTGAAATTGCAACGCGAGCCCGAGTTTGAGCTCGCGTTTCGCGTTGCATCCCGGACCAATATTGCAACATGGGGCAGGGACTCGCAGGGGGTTTCTGTGTGTGCATAGACAACATGGCAACAAGTTTACAAACACATTGCGGTTTAGCGCAAAAGTCAATTACCATTTTAACTGACAGTCGTCGTCGTAAGCAATGTTGCTGCTGCTGCTGCTGCTGCTATAGCCATAGATATACCCTCCATAGCGCCATAGCGATATATCTATATGCCAAACTTAACCTGCAGCAACCCATTCCCTTGGGGTAGAGGAGCCCAGCATTTCACTCAATCAGTCGGTAATCGATTTCGTCTGGGCGGCATCGAAATCGAACTCGCTCTACACTGGGATACAAAGAGTTGGTTGAAAGTCTTGAAAACTATCGATAAGTTAGGGTCACAAAGGATCCGTTAGGATCCGTTATAAAATGCAAATTTTAATCTATACCAAAATATTTTGAAATTCTATATCCTCATAAGAAACTCCTTTTTTTATGTATTTCTAGAGATATGTTGTAGTTTCTATATAAGAAACCTCATTAGTATTCATGTTGCTTACTTTCCCTTATTTCCCCATCTTTTAACTCCTTTTCTATAAACACCATCAAATTTTGTAATCTTATATATAAGATTTTCTTGCAGTTTAGCTCCGGTTTGGGGTTCAGGTTCTGGTTGCGGTTCCGGGGTTCGGGTTTTGGTCTGTTGCTTGAGGTTAACAAATATGCGTCGACTGCTCCCGCCGCTTTTTACGCACAATTTTCCTTTGGCGAGGTTGGCGCTCGCTCGTCGCTCTCCGCGCGTTTGTCGAAATTGAATGTAAATATTTATTTTTATTTGCATCTGGCTGCATGCGAGTGTGCGGAGAGTATCTTGTTTGCTACTCGACATAATTAGACGATGTCTGTGCGAATCGCTCCGCTCATTCCGTCTGCGGTCTCCGATTGCAAATGATTGCAAACCCGTCATAGATTTACAATATTTACCCATGCAAATTGCCTTGAGCCACAGACTTGGCCAGCGAGCGGGGTTACCGAAGGGGCGGATACCGCGGATACAGAGGAGAGGGGGATGGGGGTAAGAGGGATACTAGGAAATTACGGGGCGTCAACCTTAAGCCGAGTATTCATAATTGAATTTTCATGTTTGCCACACTGCCATTACGATTCCTGCAGCATTTATGAGTAACTGGTCGGGTTAGGAAATTCTACAAACAAAAAAAAAAGAAGTATTAAAAAACGAACCAGAATTATATATTTAACGATAGGAACGTTAGTGTTGTTTGGAAGAAAACTAACAACAACCGCCGACACGCAATGCTGGGCAGGTCCTGCAAGGGTCCTTAACTGCCCGTTTGCTTGTTTTAATAACATAATTGAAAAGTGCCTCTGAGCAAGGTAAATGGAATGCAGACGGCAGTTGGCAGCTGGCTTTGATTACAGGGGGTTGATATATACATACATATGTATGTATATACGTTCGTCAGGATATGTTTGTGGGACTACCCCTATGCCATATCCCTTTGGCCGGGTGTTGGTAATGGTGTCGATCGCGTGTCCTGGCGCCTTGTTAACAGGCGTTTGTCCTCTGCTTAAAAGGTTGAGGTTTATTAGCGTGAATCAATAGGCACACAAGGGGAAAACGCACAACTGGCCTGTAATTAACTGCCGCTTTTCTTCGCAATATTGATTCGCTGTCCTGCGCATTCCTGGACATTTAATCCACCGTCTGCGTCTCCTCTGGTTTATATATTCCGTGTAAAATTTCTACAGATGAATAATGAGCATTCCTCGAGCGCTCTCTGGCAGATAATTGAAACTATTTTGCATAGCATTGGGAAGCATTTTAATTTGAATTTCTTTCCAGCAAGCGATCAGCCATGGACAAGGAGATTTCCCGCCATTTTCCCATCGGCCCGCCCCCGCTCCCTGTCACCGTCCGCATTTCTCCCTAATGGCAGTTGCTGGCAACATTAAGGATAATTGTTGTAGTTAGCATGTACTCTGGCATTTATAATGTGCTTCATTCATTTCCCCATTTTCCCGCTCTCTGTTTTTCCGCTGCATTCCCCATTTCGAAATACTTGGCCAGCTCCTCGCTCTGCTTTGCATATTTCTCTATCGCAAATGATAAAAATGTTGATTATGCATTTTTTTTCCCCTTATTGCTCTTAGCTCTTTGGTGTTGATTGCGGCTGATTGCGTTGGTTTTGAAGGGAAACTAGCTGGAAGTGGACATTTTGATGAGCATCCAGAGGAGGAGGAGGGGTGAGTGATTTCCTAGGTGTTAATAGAAATTATTCTTTCATTTTTGATGAGCGCTTTTTGCTATTTAGGTGGTCTTAGAAAAGGTATAAGCATATAAAGGATACTAGTTAATATCTTGAATTCAAGATAGTTTATTATAAACAGTCAATCAAGTGATCTTTAATGTTTAAATATTAACTACATAATCTGTAGATTAGACCTCAAGGAAGAAATGTAATAAGTTCAAAAGCTATGTTCAAAACGAAATCTTTAACACCCCTCGTTCGTTCAATAGAAATCAAGAGAGAACTCCCGCGAAATCCCCGTCTATTGAATCACTCATGTAGAGATCAAAAGTAGCATCCATCAGCATGTCATCGTCAACACTCCAGCTTCGTTCGTGAAACCATTCCATTAGTTAACCCGCTCATCTTTTCAACCCCGCCACTAATTACAGTCAGAATGCCGCGGCTAATTGCCAAAATGGGAGTGCGCAGTAAGAACTTATTAGGCCCGAACTCCACGGATTCCGATTGTGCGCCTTCCATATCATAATTTCAAACGCCAGTCAGCAGTGCAAGTCAGTCAGATAGATAGATGGACCGACCTACGGACGGACGCAAACAAATTGACGTGCCGACACATCGACTAATGGACATGACTGCACTACTACTAGGGGAAATCCCCCAAAAACACCGAATAACGGGGGGAGAGCGGAAAACAAATTGTGAGCTCGCGCTCCCGAAAATGATAGACAAATGCCAAATGGATGCACGATGCCAGCGAAATTCGCGCGCTGCTGCAAAGTGAACGAAAATTGCTCGCTTTATGGTAAAAATTGCATAAATAAATCATGTTCTAATATTGCACTTGCCCTTGCAACAATCTGTCAGAATGGCAGTGCACAGGCACCCACAGGAAGCGCCGGCGGACGAGGATGCGGAGGCGGATGCGGATGTCAGAATGGGTCCCTGCCAGGGCAGACAATGGATCCATGGATCCTGCAGCAGACGGACAATGGCTGCCAGGAGTGGGTTTTCGAGGGCATACAAGGGAGTTTGAGTTCCAGCACGAGCACGAGTATGTGCAATGTCAAACCGTGGCGTGAATGAGTGCGCACAAAATGGCGTTTAAGGCCATAAACAGCAAACGAGGTCGCCGGAGTCAAAGGGATGTGAAAGGGTGAAGGTGGTGGTGGTGCTGGGCCCAGTTTAGACCATCGCAAACCAATCGATGCCTGGCCATAGATAGTGCCGAGTCATCTACTGCCGCCGGTCGTCCTTCTGCACTTGACAGCGCTGACCAGGCCGGACGGCCTGCAAACTGATGCCCGAAACCCAAGCCGGGACCTAGACCCAAGCCCTGAACCTGCTTCCGCAACCATGCACTTGTAAAAATATATTAAAAGGGTTTTAAATAAGTTTTAGAGTTAACTATAACATATACAAAAAGTATAACACTCAAAGGATCAATATTAATTGAATTTAACAACTTTAATTGTATCTAAATAACAGAATGTCTTAGCGATTCTTAGCCAGTACATCGTTATAATAATAATATTGCAGGCAACATTTATGTTAAATTAATTATCACAATGTTTGCTTCTTTTTGAATTTTTTTTCAGTGCACTTGTACGCGTATCTATATCGTTGTCTAGCGCTTGTCTGACAAACTGAATCGCCTGTCTGTTTTGGCGCTTAATTCGTCACTAAATGAGATTTTTTTTTTTTGTGCCAATTTTTTCCTGCTGGCGTTCGTTCGTTTTTGGCCATTGTTGTGCGCCATCGAAATTGCTATTTTGGTAGCAGAACGAGCTAGTTCCTGCCGCTGTGGCTTTGGCAGGGCCGGGTGGTAAAGCAGGAGTCAGAGTAGGAGTTGGAGTTGGAGTAGAAGCTGCTGCAGGATTGGGTTTCGGGTGGTGCTGGCCTGGCGCCGACAGTTGCAGCCACTTTGCAATAACACAGCGTGAAATTGCAACGCCAAATCGAATCAGTCCGCACGGGAAATTCGATTTTTTGTGCGCTTCGCGAGCATGCGAGTGAGTGTGCCACAGTGTGTGGAGATGCAATGCCGCTGATGAGGCTGCTCCTGTTTGCGGATCTGGGGCTACTCTCGGGTAGCAGTATAGCAACGCGGCGGCTACTAGTCTTTTGCGGGCAATCAGACAGCAACAAATGCCAGACGGAAACTGACGCGGAAATGGAACAGGAGGCGGAGGCGGAGAAGCAGACACAGGAGCAGTAGCAGGACTCGAAATCGGAGTCGGGAGACAGAGCAGCAGCAATGCAATTTGAAGGCAAAAGTTTTTCGGTCAAAAACACTGTTGCTGGAGGCGAGGTAAACATAAACAAAGGAGCAGGATGGAACTAGTGTTTAATTCTATTTTGTAGCCGACCAAGGGAATACCTATTTAAGAGACTTACATATTAAATACCAGACATTTTAAAATATATTTATTTAGGAAATACAGATAATAGAATAAATACAGAAAATAGAATAAATATAGAATGCCTGTAATATCTGTCCTTTTAAGTCCCTTAAATGCCATGCCACACCTTGACATGCCGACACTTATTCCCTTATCCTTTGCCATCCTTCAACTATCCATCAACAGCAGCGAAATGAAATGAAATGAAATTACAAAATGTGTTGAATGTTCCTCGAATTCTTTTGTAGCTTTTTTGCATGCCACCCACCACAGACAGTCCCCTCGTTCCTCCCCTCCGACTGCTGGCATTGTGTCATAAATTGCTTATTTATTGTTTAAAATGGTTTCTGGTTGCTAAACGACATTTCCAGCGCTGCTGGCCATTGTTCGAGTGCGCTGGCCAAAACAGGTGCCAAAATACACGTGTTCAAGTATCCCTCTCTCCCTAAATCCATCTGTATCTGTATATAGCTCTTGTTAAGCAGGTTTCCGTGTGTGTGTTCGGGTTTGGAGAGATAGGACAGGATGTGCTGGGGGGACACACATTGTTCTATTCAAACTATGAAATTCGGATTGAATATTCGACGTTTGCCGGCGTTTGGCTTTTGGTGGCGCAGGCAGGCAACAATTCAAGGGAAATGCCAAAATTGATGCTTGATGAAGCAGTAAATTAATTTGGACATTTTTCGAATCATTCAATTTGACATATGTATGTATGCAAAAATGCTGCCGAGTGGGTGTTGGGTGTGTGCTAAATTTTCCGCTTAATGGATATGCGGATATTCATTTGCATATTTAGCTAGAAATCTCCATGTCCAGATGTTCATTTGTGTTTATATGCATTTTTTCGGGAATTAAACACCATAGATAAACGGTGCAATTGGCAATAAACATAACTATCCAGGCATTGCTTGTATAATATTATCTTTTTGAATATTATTATAGAAAAGCTATAAAGAATTTATCATTTGCTAAGAATTAGTGCTGATCCTTAAGGATTATTTACTGATCCACTTAACTTGATAAGTAAATAAACTGGTGCACACCGATTTCTCTTAAATTCCCATCCACTTTGGGTGTCAAAAGCTACTCCACTTTGACAGCTCATAAAAAACACAGAAAATGCCCGTATGCAAATGAGGTAAAATTGTCCCCACACGACACGAATCGAAAACCGTTAAGATCATGTCCCCTTGGCGCGGGGATCATCCAATTTTGGCCAACTCCAGACGGCATTGCCAATCAAGAAGAGCAACTGCATCAGAAGGCGGCGGCAGAAGAAGCAGAAGGAAACTGCATAACGATATGCAAAATATGCAACACACAGATGCCATATCGGCTGTCAGTCGTCGGAGGCCCAGTCGGAGTTGATTTAAGTTGAGCTGAGCCGGGGAGCCAGGAGGAGGAGAGAGTGGAGACGAGACGACTTGAGACAACCACGACGACTCCTGTGGCAGCCTCCTGTCGCTTTGCGCCCAATTACGCCTTCAAATTGAGTGATAAATGTCTCGGCGATGGCACATAAATAAACTTGAGTTAAATTTATTACACAACCCACACAAAGACTTCATAAAAATGCAAACTAAATGAACTATTAAAGGAGGCGGCCTCAGTCGTCGTCGGCAAACATGAGAAAACCCCCCAGCAGCAGCAGCAGCAGTAAAGGCGGAAAGGAAAACAAACAAACAAATGAAGAAGGCCAAGACGAAATGCGCTCAACCTGAAGACAATTGAATTGCATTCGCATTGGCATTGGCAAACAAAACAAACAAGGGGAGCCAAACGGCTCGGAACGGAACCGGGAACTGGGCTGAGCCTAAGCTTTGCCCAGCTGAACTGGAGTTGAAAATTGAACCGCGGCGGTGTGAGAAAAAATGCAAATAAATGCGCAAATAAAATGTGCAATCAACTTGGAGATGGCGACGGGCGAACAGCGACAACAGGCGAAGCCAGCAAAGTGTGAATGTTGCGCATGCGCAGATGCCGTCGGAATGGAGGGAACGCCGCCAGCCGGCGGTTGAAAGGGGGTCCAAGTCGAATCCCACCAGCAACCCGGGCCAAGTGCGCATCAATTAGGCCGCCAGGAACGGCAGCACGAACTGCAAAGTCTGAAAGACTGACCAAAAGATAAAGCAATGCCACAGGAACCCAGAACACAGGCAGCAGCAGCAGCAGCAACAGCAGCAGCAGAAAGCAGCCCCACAAATGAATAAAACGTTTAGATAAACAAATACAGGAGAATGCTGAAATGTTGTTAAAAGCTACAAAATGAAGTGGCCGTTGGCGGCAATGCGATTGCCACACTGAGAAAACACTAGGGAGCTTAATTAGTGAAGCGAAACGAGAGCAAACTGTTGGGAAATTAATATTAAGGTTGTCTATGAAGGGTGATAGCAAAGGCCAGTATAACAACAAGATGAGTTAAATTATACTATTATTTTACACAGCATTTAATACTTCAATATATATTTGGCTTTAAATAGAGAAAGATAAAAATGTGCATTCAATTTAAGTTAATTATTATAATGTTTTAATTGTATGACACGATTCATAGTAAAAGATTGTTTTTTAAACAAATTGTAAAGCCCTTGTACATTTTTCTATGAGAATCAATTATAGATTTGTTATATTACATAAAATCCAATTAATTATCGCGCTCTAATTACATTTTGTTGAAGTGTACCGCGCTCTTGGAACTGAGATTGGAATTGGAAACTGAGCTCGGATTTGGGTTCTGGATTGAGCTCTGGATTGGGTTTGGGTTTGGTGTTGGGACTCGAATTGGAATCGGGATCGCTTCGGCCTGGGACCGGGACCGTGTTGCCACAATTTCAATGAACATGCGCGCACACAGTTGAAGAGCAAACAAATTTATTACGCGCCGTTTGAACAGCGCATAAATTTCGAGCCATGTGCGATGGGTTGGACCGCAGGGCGGCGCGGGGACTCCAGCCAAGTCACGGCTGGCCAAGATTAACATACTTGAGCGATACCAAAGGCGGCGGGGGGGCCTGCCCGAGTCCCGAATCTCTGACTGAGAAAGAGAGGGAGACACTGTCCGCGAAAGAGACCGGTAATCGATCGACTCGACTTGGTGCGGCTCGGAGGTTGCGTGCAACTTGCAGCGTGCGTGATTTACAAACAGCGCCACATTTGGCAAACATTTACGGGGCCGCGAAACTTGTCTCGATGGAAACTACGTAAAACGATTTAAAGCTGAACACGACCAATTTGTGGATAGTCAGAGCCTCGTCCGGGCCCTCAGACGGGGCAGCAGGGAGATGACCATAGAGGGAGAGCGAGCGGTGAAGAGATCCCCCGCTGATGATGGGGCACCGGGATGCTGTGTGCCACACATTTCTCATTTCGGGGATTTATGTGCGGCCCCGAACAATCGATTGTTGATTTTTCTGAATCGAAGCTCACACAGCGAAAAAAATGAAATATTCACAACTTTTTCCACATTAACATATTAATGGTATCCCCATCTATATCGGTAACTATCATAACAATCTGTTAAAACGTCCAGTCATATCCATATCCATATCAAATGTTAACATATCTAGGTTAAGGCTATAAAAATCAAAATGCTGAATACAAATGTTTGGTATTATTGAAACTAAGAATTGTGGGTGAGAGGAAATGGAATGGAAATGGAGGAATTTTTAATAGTTTCCAAGAAATGTAAGATATTTAATGATAACAGTTTTCATTTTATATGATATTATTTTCAAAATTGAATGTCTATCGTTAAAGGTGTCAAGCCTTCGAGGTATTTCGAATTTGTTAATTTTTTAATGTTGTAATATGACAATTTTGAACTTTTAAATTAAAGTGTTACAGATCTGATATTCAAAGTATTCTTGGTCAAATTAAAAGGATAAAAAAAATATGAAAAATTTTAATGAAACAAGGCGGAAGGCAGAAGAAAATGTTGCTACTGGGAAGCGTTGCTATCAACATGTTGAACAGTTTGTGCTGTTCATTTATAATACCTTTATAACCTACGATGTGTTACCCTATGGTTACCGAGTATAAATGGAGGTACAAAATATTTAAAAAAGCATCCTTTCATACATTTATAATATTTCCTTTTATTTTGTCAACAGATTTTACCTAGTTTAGGTATGATTTCTTTCTGTGCAATCTTCACCTTCGCCCACCTTGGGTAATTCAATAGCTTTTTAAGGCAACTAATTTCCAATTTCGAGAAATTAATATATAGAGTTAGCTGGCAGATTGAATTTCCAATGAATTTTGCTGTCCACAGTGTCATTTACAGTTCCACTGCGTTTTTTGTTCGGTTTTTAGAGGAAGATTGAGAACGAGAGAGCTGCGGGACCTCACACTTGAACAAAACATGCAGCGCTGTGACATTTCGATTTATTTTTATTGATTCTCAAACGGCAGTGGAGGAGGAGGAAAAGGAGGAGGAAGCCGGTGTTGGGGAGTGCCCGGGGGGAGAAAGGTTGGAGGTGCCGAGGTGGCGATGCTCTGAAATGCAAGTCAGGCGCCGATGGCACGCAAGTGATCATCACACCTTGATAAAGAGGAGGGCTCCGCGAGCTCCCCGGACTCCTCGGACTCCTCGGGCTCCCCATCTGAACCTCACAGAACGTATCGGATTTTTATTGAAATGCAGCGCAGTTCGGGGGTATGGGTATTTGGGTGTATCTGCATCTGTATCCGTATCCGTGCCGTGTGCGTGTTATCTGTGAGCTGCCCGTGCATTTGTTACTTTTATGCTTGATTTATTGACTTTATTTTATGGCCGCTTGATTGGACACTAAATGAGTTTTTAAACTCCCTACGTAGCGGGGCGGGTCTTATCAATTTTTGATTCCCTCTTCTTTTTTCCCCCCCTTTCCATTTGTACGAGAGTTGGGATATTATGTTTGGTCGGTATGTGTGCATTTTCAGTGGAAGTTAAAGTCACTTACGTTTTACATTTAACCCACGTTTCGATTTTAATGTCTGACAAAACGTTCCGATATGGATTGAAGAAGGTTTGAGTTTGGTTTGCTTGAACAACTTACCTGAAACGAGAAACAGAGAGAAGAGAAATGTTAATTAAATTGTGTGTTTTTTCGGGGTTTCGGTTGGGTCTCTGTAATTGCAGTTAAGGTAAAACAAAAAAGAGCTTTTGGGGGCTACAAATGAGGTTCATTTTATTGTCCAGTGATCAATCAAAGTTAAGTGGTCATCGGATGAGAAAGTTTAAATCGCGGAATGAAATCTTTTTAAATGCTTTGCTTTGCGGCATATTTCAGATAACTTTATACAGCCGCGTGATTAATTAGCTTAACTTTATCTGATTGGTTATGACTTAAAGCTTAATTTTCTCCGGCCGAAAAACCTCTGATGTATAACTTATGGCTAACATCCTTTTAAATACGCATTTTCTATTACCCCATCATTTCGTTTTAGAATTTATGGCTCTTAGCTGGTTTTATGACGGTCTTATGGTTCATATTAGTCTACTACCCACTTTATCATGGGTATTTACACAGACCCATTAAAGCAATTATAGACGTTTTTAAGGAGTATTTATGGTACACAGTGCGGCATGAATTAATAGGGAAACTTTTTAATTTCAAATAATTTAATTTTTGAATATTTTGAAATTTGAGATGAATATTTTAATTGTGTTCTAAATCTAATGAATATTTTATTAATACTACGTCTAGATGATTGCTCAACCCAACCAGCTTATTACTGAATTCGCACTTGGGAATTATAGGATTTTATAGGCTTTTACGCTTAGCATGACAAAGAGTTATTATAATATTTTTAATATATTTTTTTTAAGTAATCAACGTGCCACATACGTTTACCCGCTAAGGACTTGCTTTTACCTTACACTCACTTCTTATTTACTTCAACAGACCACTATTAATTCTGCTCTGACACCGGAAAACTATTATTATTCAATATCCTATAACTAGCCTGTCCAGTGGAAAGACCCCTGATTGACAGACAGCCGTTGTCTTACGGCCACGATACGCACTGTATCGGGTGCTCGCATCAAGCCCGATTTGAATATGTGGCCCACGCAATGTAATTACAAAACGAACATCAAAGTCGTGCACAGACATAGACATTGCCATTTGCCTCCATTTAACCCGCCAGTGCCGCCCGCTAACTTATAGACACACAAAACATGTTAACTATAATTAAACATAAATATCAACAGCAACACAAACAACAATCGACGGCAAACAGCGTGAATAGCAAAAATGTCCATCAAAGTCTCTGCTCTCCAAGCAAATGACGCAGAATTCTTTTTAATTAAACATAAAATTACTTTGGCGCTGCCAGACGAAAGGCGAAAGACGAGAGAGATGGGCAGATAGTGCTGCTGCTGCTGCTGCTGCTGCTGCTGCTGCTGGGGCAAATAAATCAAATGAAATCTACTTGGGCAAACACAGCTCTGTGAAGTGGGAACTCGGGCTTTCATGGGTTAAGGGACGAGGAGGGATGTGTGTGCGAGTGTGTGTGCGGGAAATATATAGTGGATACAGCGGGGAGTCGAGTCGCTGTCGGTCGGTTTCGTTCGGTCTGCGGCACGTAATAATCATTTACATGAACACTCGCATAAATGTCACGTTGCTGCGATTATAAAAATAACTCGAAACTCCAAACTCCGAGCCGCGGACGGAGGCTCCAGCAACTTTGGTTTGCTCTGCCCGTTGGCAGTCATAAATTAATGAATTTTTATTTGCTTATGCAATGGGGAAAATTGCAGCCGCGCCCCCCACACCCTGCCCCACAGCCCATTTACTAGCTATCTATAGTAATGAAAGCATATCCTGCTTAAAAAAAAAAATTCAGAGTCAGACGGGACAGACCAGGTGGAAAAATTCAATTTCCAGGCAAACGGAGAGCAGCCTCCCTGCTCCCGTAGCCGAAGCTGAAGCTGGAGCTGGAAAACAAGTTGCATCCGCAATTAAGTCATCAAGTTGCAATTATTGCCATAAAAACGAACAAAACGCAGGCAGCGCTGTAAAAAATGTGGCCACGCATGAACGTGAGATGCTGCCGGGCGCTGAGCCTGAGCCTCTGACTTTGGATTGGGTTTGGGCCTGGGCTGCGAAAAAAAAACAAGTAGGAAATCAACAGGGATCGACTATGAAATACCCAGTACCAAAACTTTTACATGGCTCATAAATTTTATTTATTGACAAATGAAGGCAAATGTCGCTAGGAACATGTTAAGCGCATACATCCTTCAAATCAAACCTCGATGTTGGTTTTAATTACTCTCATGATTGCTATATTTTGGGCAACTTTGAGACCCCCACAACATACCCTGACCATCCAACAAGTCCAGGGTACCTGGACGGTGCGCTGCAGAAATCTGGGGTGTTGCTGGCTCAGCGGGGCAGCAGATGGAGCAGCTTCGCCGGAGAGCGACGCAGAGCGACTGGGACTGATACCGAAACTGAAACTGAACCTGAAGCTGAGGCTTGAGCAAACAAAGCAAATGCAACAACATCGGGCGAGAGATACATATTGCCGGCCGCAGATACAGATACAGATACACGCGCTGCGGCAGATAAATTATTTTTCTTCGGTTTTTATTCCTTTTGTGT